>JANHGB010353209.1:0-40548 GCA_026283785.1 Coracopsis vasa
GGAAGGAAGTGTCTTCTACTGACCTGATAATATGATTATAGCCTACTAGTACTATATAATATCAGTAACTGAAGCCTACTTATTCCATTAAATTCCCACAGGATTTCACTCAGCTGAGTGAAACAATATTCTTTTATTTCAGAAAAGAAACAGAAATGACAAAACCAGCATAATCCCTGCAAGATAAATGGCTATGTATATATGGATTTTATTAAATTTTTGGTTATAGTATACCAGGTTTCTAGTTGCCACATTCTCAGGAGTAGTTTTGGTTTTGTACTAGTACCGCTATGTTTTCCATTCAAATAATATAAAAATTGGATAAAAAAAATTTCTTTTTCACTGATGCTTTAAAGTCAAGGGATATGTTTATATTTTGTACAGGCATAAAAATTCAAGCCTCTGTCTTTGAATTCTACATACACATCTTTGAAAACACTTATAAAGAAACCATAACAGTTAATGTTTCAATATTTATTCTGAAGAAATTAGTTTTTTTCATAACTATTATAGTATTTTACATAACACCTGTCTTAATTTTGTATATTGAAGTGATGAGACCTAAACTCTTTCTCAAGAGGACATTTCATAACTTAGTAATTTCTTTTGAGTTAAGGCTTTCAAGATCTTTGGCTTACACTTCTTAGCTTCATCCCTTTCTACATGTTTCATATCTTTGTATGATGTTAATTAACTCTTTTGATTTCTTGAACAGTCATCATACTGTTCTTTATCTTTGTATAGACAAAATATCCAGCAAAAACTTTTAAAATTATTTCCTTCCTCCTGATTATAGTTAAAAAATAAAGTAATTAAAAAAAAAAAAAAGATACATCAGAAGTTTTCAGGTAGTATGGTAGAGAAATTTTTTTTTAAACTGAGTTGCAAAATAGACATTATGTTATCATGCTAGTTTCCTGTCCAGTTTAATCTCAAAGTTTCTGTTAGTTTTTCTGTTTTCAGAGTAGGTTTCAGAACACTAACAGTGTATTTTTCAGATTATTTTTGCAGATGTTCTGTTAATTAGCTTTTTCCACCATCTTTAGCTTGTTTGCAACCAATTTGAATTGATTTGTCTGATTAAGTATTTGCATAATAATGACCAAAACTTTATTAAAATCATTTCTAAATTACTACAATTCCCTCTGTTATTTATATTCTTTAAATTTGAGTACATTTTATCTACACTGATTGCTCATTAAATCCATGATTTTATTAAACACAAAAAGCAAATTGCTGAACACTAAAAAAGCAAATTCCATTAAAATGAATAAAACTGGTGTGTCTAAACCACATCTGTTGGCATCTCACAAGCTGTGTTTTAACAGTTTTCTGACTTTAATATTACAAGCACAAAAAAAGTAGTTAGGCTGTACAGAAGTGACATGCTAGAAATTTTCTTTAAGTTTGCTTTTCCACCTCTTAGTATTCAAATCTAAACAGCTTGTTTTGGGGTTTTTTTTCAACATTCTATGTCTATAAATTATTTGATGTAGTCTTTCTTAGCCACTCTGTATTTGTCTGTCTACCTCTATTTTTTTGTATGCTGAGGTGGAATAGCAGTGCGGTTTTCTACGATGCTGCCTTAAGTTTATTTTGGCAGTTTTTGCAGATAAAATAGTTGACCCTAAAAATTGTGTAGGCACTGACAAAAATAATATTACTACAGTTTTATTTTGGTCATATTTTTACTCTTTATGCCAACTCTATGCAACAATTGCAACAGTGTTAGAAACACTGATATCACATAATGTTGTCCACATGTTCAAATAGCTATACACAATAGTTATGACAAAGAAAACCAAGAGGTGCAGGTGAAAAAAATTAGAACCACCACCCCAGGTACTATCTGCAAATGTCAACTCCAATCAAACATTTTCAAATACATATTTTAGTGTGTGATCAGATGGCTTATGCTTACCTCTAAGATTGTCACTACAGTGAATATTAGGTCATCTTGGTATTAAACTTGATATTAAATTGATATTCTAGTTACCAGTAAGAGTACCATTTTTGCTTTCATTTGTTCTGAAATAGACCCTACCATTGTAAGTAGATTCATATCCTAGATCCGCAAATTTTATCAGCTTAATGAGAAATGGGAATATTTTCCAAATGGAAATTTGTATGTTTGTTGTGATGAAATCTTTCAAAAACCGAGCTTCTTCACACAAAATGTTTTGAGATTAAATGAAGTTTTGAATTATACTTTTAGACCTATTTTACAGATTTTTAATATTATCTAAGTGTTTTTTTTACGAATAAACACCCAGAAAATTCTGAAAAGTCAGAGCTCTTGTGTTTCTTACTAAAGTCCACAGCAATTGCATCTTTTCAATATTTCTTGGGATGTTTTGTAAGATTACATGCAGCATAGCATGCATAAAGCATAAGCCTAAATAATGTCTATTTCTAATGTCCTAGATATTGTGAAGCTTCTTCTATACAAGTGTACATAAAACTAAACTGGGTAATAATTTAGTGATAAGCTTTGTGCATTAAGTAACATGTATGCTATTTACATGTACCTAGTATTTACAGATGTAGATATAGAAACTATTTGTTTTTTCCAGGTATGGACAGCAATATAAACTGGCAGTGCTGGGATTTTACTGAGCTAGAATGAGGTCCTCTATAAAAAAGGGATTGGAAAAGAAAAAGGGAAAGGAAAGGGAAAAAGAAAATGAAAAATAAAAGCAAAATAAGGAAGGGAAAAGAAAAAAGAAGAAAAAAAAAGAAGAAAGAAAAGAGACAGTAAAAAATAATAAAAAGTAATAATAATAACAGAAAGAGTAACAGGAATTTGCTTGTCCTATTTAGGTGACGCTCTCTTGCTTTCTAAATGACTGTTCGTATATGCAAATTATTTCTTTTTCTAATATGAAAAAGTACAAAATGCAATCTTACCTTTATTTAAAAATTGTAAATGCAGTTTTAAATGTTAGTCATTGAACATCGATTTTAAAAAAACATGATACTTGCTTATACCTTGTCTAAAAGATCTCTAGGACTGTTCACTTCATCAAAGATTGCATGTTTCATTCCCAGTGTAAAGCAGCTTTTAGAAGTTATATTGACATATCCTGTATAATTTTTCTTATATGTCAATACAGCAAACACTATGCAAATGATAAAATTAAATAGGACATACTTTGTGTCAAGATCTTAATCGAAAAGGAAATAAACCTACTTTCTTATCTGACTACTTTATTTGCTAATCATTCCTTCTTATACTTTATTGTTACACGAAGAAAGGCAGCAGGACTTGACAGGTTTCCTTCCATTACATATAAAGATATTTCAGACAGGCTGCAGTTACATAGCTGTAAATGCTTGTTGATTATTGCTGAGGAAGATCTAAGTAACCATTGAGCACCACTTCTTAAGTCTCTTCTCAAAAGACTAAGCTGGTTTCCTTCCTTTACAGGCATCAAATGTAATTAAAAACCCCCAACATCTAAACAATGACATGGGATTATTAAAGATTTTTTTTAATTCTCTTTTGGTTTTTTTTTTTTTGTTTTTTTTTGTTTTTTTTTCCCCTCTCAACCAGTCTCCTCTTCTACAGCAGTAATTTTTAAACAGAAAAAGACAATAGCAATGTGCTGGGAATTTCACAGATTCAGTATTGATAAGAAAGGTGTCATTTTTTGCCTACAGCCCTTCTCTCTAGAGACTGCTTTGTGGCAGATTTTCCTGCTCTCAGCTACCCAGAGCAGTCTGGCCTTTTTCATTCTCCTGCCTCTCTGATGGTGCTTTGCCTTCCAGACACTCCTGGGGACTTGCAGCCCTCAGCCTTCCTCACTTTAGGATAAAAAGGAGGTTGTATTTTGAATAAGGCTGGCTAGGCTTGGTCAGGCCCTTAGGGAAACAAGTTGCTCTGTTGCAAACTTTATAGATTATCCTGCAGATACAGTGTAACTGAAATCAGATTTTTATGCCATATAGTTACTTACTATCTCTTACACAAGGTACATAAATATTACATGCACAGTGACTAACAGAAGCAATCAGATTGAATCTGGAACAGTGTTGCATTAATGCAGGATTCTGTTATTCTTAAGTATCTCAAATACCATTCTGGCATCAATAGCATTCTCTAAGATAAAAGTTAGTGCTCAAAGTGAATAGCAACTGGCAGTAGACTCTGTCACTTACTGTCTATATAGCTTATGAATTTGGAAGTATGTTGACTTTGCTTTTGATCTAGAAGTTCATTAAAGGAAAGGAACAAATCAGGGATGTTTTATCTCTTCACTCTTTCTTTTATAATGTTTTATAAATAAATGGACTCTCACATCATGTTATCCTAAGCTAACCTGCCAGCTAATGCGGTATGTAGTTCTGGTATTCCAGGAGGAGGTGGTAGCATATGTTACTCTCTGAACCTCTGTACTTTCCTAGGAACTAACAGAAAATTAGTGTAAAACTAATGCCAATGTAAATTGAGACGGTACCTCCATATCACTGCAATCTAATGCTGAGAAGAAGTAGCAGGAAAGTGCCGTGGGAATTACAGAGAATGTTTCCTCCATGGTCCAATTGAGACTGCACTATGGCAGAGCTAGTGGCCTTGAGTGGCACTCTCATTCCTGCTTATGGCTTTTGCCAAATCCGAAATGTAGCCTCTGTGCTGTTTTAAAATTTCTGCCCTAGTTACTATATTTCACTTCTACTAAGACTTCAGATACTCTAGAGAATCTCCTGAATAGCAAACTACTGTTGAATTTGCATTTGATTTTCACTGGTCTTACATGCTGAAACTTCTGTGTCTGTTGAAATCAATTAGGAAAACAAACACAGAAAAAAACATCCCAAAACAAAATGAATGCCTCTGTAGCAACCTTTTCTTTGCGAGAAAAATTCTCATGCTTTATAACATAGGACTGTGGAGAGAGTAAGCTATAATTAGTCATAGATGTTGCACATAGAGTTACTTTAGTATTTGCTGGCTTTGTGCTCTTTGAATTATGAATTAAGAGGGTTTTTTTCTGTACGGAAGTAGGCTAGACAAATGTACAATTAGACCAACATGCATAAACAGATAAGAATAATGGAAAAAGTGTTGGAGATAAAAATAATCTAGTATAAGAAAAGAAAGGAAACAATTTAAGTCTTATTTTAAATTAATTTGAATCAAACGCTTCTGACTCTTAAAGCAAATAATGAGTATGTTTTATGATCATTTTACTTTCAAACTTTTGGAGAAGAATAGAAATAAAGATACTAAAATACCATAATCTCACCTGTTGTAGTGGCTCTTGCAAGTGGGTCAGAGAGTATTACTTAGTTGTAATACTGTTCTCGTAGCAATTAAGTACCGAGATCCTTGGCTCATATTCTTTTCTTGCTTGATGGTTCTAATAGTTAGAGCAGAATTGATAAGGCTGGTTTAAATAACATGCTGATTATGAATCACATCAACCATAACATATATAACCAGATTTCTGGACCTATTTTATGTCATTGTTTCAAAAGGTCTTAATAATTATTTGACAACAAACAAGGGCTAATGCCCAGTCATATTATGTTCAGCTGTCTGAGCACTCTATAAGGTTATTATTGTTAAATCTATAGACAAACCAACACATAGCAGAAAATTTCTGGTTAAACCAAACATATTGATAACATAATTTGAAAAGAGATAAACATATTTCTAGCTTTTCTTTACTGAAGTAGCTTAAAAAATACGTCAAAATAATAAAAAGTTCAAAATAAAAGAAGCTATATGTGCAATTATTGACCCTGGCAAGTAAATTTTGAATCTCAGATAATGACAGCTGAAAATATTCTGTTGCATTGGAACCATTTAAAAAAAAAAAAAAGTCTATGAAGCGCTTTCATACAAAATGGCTTTTCTCATTTTATGTCATTCTATTTGATTCTGTATAGGTTACAGAGAAATGAAGATGAATTTTGCAAGAGGGATTAAAAAGGCAAAAGGACTTTAAAAAACTCATATTTTTCTCAAAAAAGTAATTCAACACTGGATAAAGTGTAGCAATACCTATTTTGGTGTTCTTCATTTGCACATTAAGGGTATAATGTAGAATACAGGTCAGTGTCTTTACTGAATGTCTTTTGTATAGAACCACTACTACTGCAAAGTAGCTCAAGGAAAAAATCAGAAAACTTCCTGCCTCAAGGTTCATTGAGGACATCCTTCACTATGGGGTAGACATTGTCATTTCAGATTTATAGTAAAAGATTTGTCTTTAAAACTTGAACACTCAGTGCTGCAAAGTACAAATCTTCTAACCACTGTTTACTAATGTCTTGCTAATGCAGTATTCATAGTTTTCTTGACCTGTACGTGTTCCCTCCCTGTCTACGGAAAACTCTTTCTCCAAGTACAAATGGTATTAAATGGCACTATAAAGGCATTTATTTTCCTGCCCTGTCTATCCATTTTTTTTATTTTGTCCTCTTAGCAGTAGTAGTAGAAGATTTTTTGATGATTTCTTATACTTATTGCCTGCATCTTCATTCTGTAAAGGTATATTACCCATTAATTACATTGTCATCAGATGTTATTTTCATTGTGTATTAAGTGCTTTTTCACTTCCATGACTTCTGAGGTATGTGGCTGTTCTTTTGAATGACCTGAGTGTTAAATGACAATATAGTATTAATCATTATGAAAGGTAAGTTTAGAAATTCATAAATTCACAGGAGAAGACTATTTTCAGGACAATTTATTATTTAGGCCTCAGATTCACACTGTGAATGATTGTAATTACATGCTGTGACAATAACACATTCATAATACAGAACAGAAATGAACTCATATTTTTATTTCATTATTTATGGCAGCAATTCACAACCAGATGTAGAAATAGGATAATACACAGGAAGCAATTTTACCGTTCACTGCAAGTTACAAAGGAGGAAAATAATTCCATAAAGTTTCTGACCCTTGTCCTTGGAAAAATTGTTAGTTTAATCAAAAATCTTTTTAAGAAGTCTTCCTCACCTTAATAGTACTTTTGATGCTTGTAGACTACTTGTAGACTTCTAGTGTTTCATAGTAACCTTCCATTAATATAGCATTATTAGTCGGTGATCTGAAAAACTTTTATCTTCTTTAATCCTCATATATTTGAGATTTTTTTCATCTTTTTTTAACAGGAAACATCTATTCTTTAGGACTTATTGCATAAATCCAGGTTAATAAGAAAAGACTCATTTTGTGTTGTGATAAATGACATTGATTTGTTAGGAATATAGAAAAACAAATTTTTGGATTTTAGGTGATGATCACCTTTCCCCTAATACAGGCTGTTATTTTGAACAGTGCAATGGTTAATTACAACTGCTATGTTTTTTTTCTAAGGCTGATTGCTCTGCCAAGTTTTGCTGAGGTACAGGAAAAAGGTCCTTATATTGTGAGGTCTCTAACAGCACAGGTTACATGATTTCTAAGAGCACATTTTTAATTGTTAAAATGTGATCTTTAAAATACAAATTATAAATTTGTCATTTATAATGACAATAGGCAGGTCATGGAATGCAGCAATGCCTAATACGATCATGAAACCAAATGCTGCAGTTCAGATATTTTTACAATAACAAAGCATCAGAATCTGGAATGAATGACCAAGAAAAACATCTGTGGAGTACAATGAGATTTTGCAATAAGCGAGAAAGGCCAAGGTAAGCAGAAGTCCATGTAGGGCTATCAAAAGACAAATGTGTGCGCTATAGTTATACACTAGAGTTATCATAACAAGACAATATGAAGGCAATTACCTCTACTGCCACACTTCAGAGGTATCCCAAATCTAACATGCTACTAAGGGTTAAAGAGGCTGATAGGCCCAAAATCATGTAGGGAAAAAAGACTGAAAAGGATTGGATCCTCATGTAGAAAATAGGGTTTCAAAATAATTCCACAGCCACAGGGAGTTCTCTTGTATTTAATTTCACCTTCAGTGAAGGTAACCAGCATGGGCAGAACCACAAAAAGTCATAGAAGGTCCCACAGTTTTGGGCATCTTTTTGACAAATTAGAGCATACATTTGGGAAATATACCAAGAGCTATACTTGAAATGTTGGAAGAGCCAGGACTACAACCTGAAATGCTAAGAGTAAGTGTGCTTTGCAGTTGTTCTATTTACAGTGGAAAACCAGTAAGTACTACTTACTGTAAAGGAAGAGGAGGATAAGTATCTCTACAGACGCAGACAATGTACCTCCAGTAAATCCCCTTCCCACCCCAAACCTGTAAATATTTTCTTTGCTCCAGACGTAGTGTAGAGATTAGTTGGTCCATGCCAACTGGCAGTTTCCCAGATAATACTTAGATATAGTTTGGGAGATAAGTTGGGAGTTTTGGGTATAAAGCATTCAAGGTATCTATCCTTTCCATAGGTTATTTGCCTCTGGCCCCAGATTTTGAAGTTTGAGGAATTAGACCATTTAATGCCAGTTGGCATGAATTTTTGGGAATATTCCCAGAAATGTTTGAATTGCCACAAGAGGCAGAAGCTAAAATAATGACTAAACACCCAAACAGGAGTGACAAAACTGGGAAATGGCAGTAAGAGGTTACATTCCTCAGAAGTCTAGATAATCATGCATGTCCAACTGAAATTTTTCAGTGGAACACAGGCTGCTAAATTATCTTTCAGAAGCCAGTCAAAAATGCTTTTCACTGCTCATCTGTCACCTTAAGTTATTTAGGACAGAGACATTACTCTTGCATTTATTTTTTACCTTAAGTTATTTAGGACAGAGACATTACTCTTGCATATATTTTTTATTGCTCTCAGCAAACTTTTGCTACTTCACAATAAACAATTTCATTTTCATTGGATAAAAATTGGATGCTTGTTGCTGTTGTGGTCAGTTTGCACTTTACTAATATTTTTCTGACCCAAGAGCTTTTAATTTAGTGGAAAGAATTTAGATTCCTTCTGTAAGGTTTACAATAGGTGTCCTACAACATTTCTGAGAGAAATATGAAGCAGGACAGATACTGCCTTAGCAAAGCCGTGTTAATCCTTCACGTATTTTTCAAAAGACACTCCAAAATTTTCAAATATGTTATTCCAGTTCTTCCTATCATGATAGACAGTGCTGTAATATATAACATTGCGATATCATCTCTCTTCCTACTACTCAGTTAATGCTCTGATTTGTGTCATAACTCTGTCAAGGCAGTATGAGGTCTATATCAGGAACTTTTCTTCTGTCTCTGCTAGGCTGATGAGCCTTCTTTGCAGGGGCTTTATATTTAGATCCATTTCAAAAAGGTCATTGTGGTATAATAGCATTATTTAGACTTCATAAATCAATGCTGATCTGTGGAAAGCCAGCTGGCCACCCAAAATTGGTTTCTCTTATCCAGCTGAAATACTGAATTAAAAGTCCCTAAATCTTCCTTTCCATATAAAATTGCTCCCTTTACTCCAGCTATCAATGTTGAAAGACTGTGAATTGGTGGAATATGTGATTTGTGGCATTAATAAGGCAATGTCTCTGTTTGGATTTGCTCTTTCTCTTGAAAAAAAATTGAGGACTCATATTAGGGGAAAAAGTTACATCTTGTGTTAATGGCTGGGGAAAAACAATTTAGAGGCAAAGCATGAGGATCAACACTAGAATACATTTGAATAACATGGAGCATAATAGATAGCCCTGGAGTAAACACAAGACTGTATTTCACTCAAAAACTCAGCTGCAGTCATAAACTCTGAGAGGTTTATGAATGGCATCAAAGCCTCAGGAATTAATTCAGCCTTGTACTCGCAGACATGCCATATGTTGTTATTTATAATACCCACTTTATAATTACTACTCTTAAAAAATTTAATATTTATTGTTGTAATTTTTCAAAGGTTAAATCATTAATTTGAAACGCTGCACTTTCTTTTATATAGCATCTCTAAAGCCATATTCAATTCCTTATCAAATAAGATTTTCAGAGTGACTATATTTAATACAAACTGACTCCTGCTGAATAACTTTTAACACCACAAGGCGCTATTCTCTTTAATAAACCTGTGGAGTGAGGTGTTACTAAACATAAGAGCTATGGGCTTATGTTTTACTTGAGAAGTTTCAGATTTATATTGGGTTTGTTTGATAGCTATACAGTATAAGAGGGTAATTAAAGAAGTATTTGTTCCGCTATGTATTGCTTTTGTGAAATTAAAGGTCTTACATAACTACCTGTGGTCTGTGTTTGTAATGGAGACAACCAAAATACCCTAAAGAAATAATTCAAATTAAAAAATCATATATTTGAATCAGGAATCTCTTCCTGCTTCCTATAGATTGTCTAAAACAATACCTAAAGACCATAATATTCTTTGAAATAAACTCCGATTTTTCTTGCCATGGCGATATCACACTTATTCTTGACCTCTTCCCATATATGTAACATTTTGGCAGTACAACCAGCATAAGAAATCAAATGTGAGTAGGGGAAAAACAATCCTGCTTTCTGAAGCAGCTTGCAGACAGGTTATTTGAGTGCAGCAAAAAAACAACTGCATAGAATGAAAACAATCTCACAGAAATCTTCCTGACACGTCCACCCCCATCTCTATCTTGTTTTTCTCTTTTTTTTTCTTTGCTTTCCTTTTTATTTTTTTCTCCTGTGTGCCTTTTACTCAGCTAAAAATGAATGCAAACAAAGAGAGGTCTTCAATCAATAGATATTATTTATGAAAGGGCTTCTGTCACTCAAATTCAAGGTCCCTATTATTGGAACATATACAAAACCTCTTCTTACAGAGGACTTTGCATAGCTTGCCTGAGTCATGTCCTTGTACCTTACAAGTTCCATTGTATTCTTGAAATCTCTAGGCTACAGAGAATTAAGTATTCTTGTTATGCTTTGATCCTTGTTAATATGGCATGTTGAGAATAAGAGATAGAGTGAAGCAAGGTAAGGAGTATATTAAATGCAATTTAATCCAGTTCAGATCTGAGGCTATTTGAGCCATAATCTGCATATCCCCTAGTAGAGTCCTTTCAAGCACCTTCATGGAGAGATTCATCAAATTCAGTCATTTCATCCAGGGTCACCAAGTTCTGCTCCAGTTTGTCAAGTTTTTGCAGAATATATCTTTCTGTGTATATTTACTGAGGCCAAAAGGATTTTTCTTTTCATCATGGCCATGGAAAAAAAAAATCAAATAAAAATTATTCCAGTCTTGATTACACTGACTTTTTGATGAAAAGTGTTAAATGGTTATTTTTATTTGTTCCTTGAGAGCTCCAGTTTAAGTTTTGCATTTATTGTGACTATTTTCAGTAAAGCTTCCAATGCAAGAGAATTACTTGGAGAAAAATACTGCAACAAAATTGTCAAATTTGAGCCTGGTTTTCAGAACTTTTTCTCCCTATCATTTAATAGACATTTGTGTGGGTTTTATTGATAAGTAGTGTAGGATTTTGCTATATATGAGCAAAAGCAAGGCTGAGCTCCCAAAGCCTAAATGTCATAATTCTGATCTAGGAATTACTGAATATGAGATAAGTTATATTAGTTATACAACTCCTACTTGAGAAAATGTTTTATTTTCCTTTAATTTCCACATTTTAGGTTAAGTTTAACACTGACATTTTCTTCTTGGTAAAGCATGCTAAGCTTATGAAGCCAAATGTTTCTTAGACCGCTCAAGGAGTGTCACTGTGATTCTTCTCTTCTTTCAGAGTTACTTACATAAAAGAAAGACAAAAAGTGGCAAATGGAAATCGGAGCTTAGTCTTAACTTGACTCAGCATATCAGTGACTGAAAACTAAAAGTGAAAATATAAAGTATTCCAACAATTTATGAAGGCCCTGCAAGGCTCCTCAAATCTTAGAGGGCAGAAACAATGCATTTTAACAGAAGAAACACAAACTTTTGCAGGCTTTGAAAACTTTATACTGTTGGGAATTGCTGTCCTCTAGATCTACTTTATAAGAACAGGGAAGTCCCATGAGAGTAGTGTCTTAAACAGCTATGGAGTAAAAATAATGCCCACTCCTTATTCTGCAAAGAAATAGGTTTATGACTTTCATAACAAAGAGTAGGTAGAAAAGTCATTGGTCTGTGAAGGATTCCGTTTTTAAACTACTGTTTAATGTAGCACGGAAACACAGAATGGTTAAGGGACATCTGGAGGTTGTCTAGATAGACAGTATAGTGCAGGGATACCTGATAGCATTCTAACCAAGATAACTTGGACACCCAGGGTCAAGTACAGCCATGTCAATTGACACATCAAGAGTGGTGAAATGGTGGAGACAGAAAGAAGCCCTAAGGAGATTTAGACTTTCTTCAGCTTCAGTTCAAATTGCCATGACATGATATATTTGCAGCTGCACAGACTCAGCATTTGAACTGCAGAATAGTGGCTTCTAGATGAAAAAATCCAAGAGGAATTCCCAGCAGAATTCTATATCCTTACAAACCCACAGTGCACTGCAAGTAGCTCATTAACTGAAATTGTGAGGCATGTGGACACAACAGACTACTAGAGGGTGAATTATTTTATACTTTTTGTCCACTTGCTGGTTCTGCAGTTTTGAACACAAGAACTGACACATCTACTAGTCGGTATCTTCTATTAGGTACTTTGACAGCAAGCTGTGAGACAACCTCCTACCTCCAAGAAATCTCATCTGCCTGTCTACCTCTGATGGAAGTTGGCTGAAGCCTGAAGATCTAATGATCATCCATAAAAATTGATGTTTTATTAAATTAATTAAGTGTGGTTACCCAGAGTACCTTTTTTTTTTCGTGAGATCTGATAAACTCTTCATATCAATATTTCCATTTGGCATCAAGTTCTGCAAATTAATTATGCATTTTGGCACTAGGTATTTCTTTTTATGCATTGCCAGGGATCATCAAGAGCAGGGCTGCTCCCTTTGGGAAGGGAACAGAGGGCAGCTGCCATGCAGGTCAGACAGAGGAGAGTTGGGTCTTTCCTTGGGGGATGCTTATGAGCTCTCTCCAGAATCTGGCCATGAACTAAGCCCCTTGCTTATTAATGATGCTGTTAAGAGGGCCATGTCACCAGAAAGTGTGTTGTAAAAGGTGCTGGGCAGTCTGTGGGGCTGTAGGCAACTTCTGGAGGGGATAATGAGCCACAGTGATGAAAAGGCCACACTCACTGGGATAGCAGCGCTCCCTGATGAGGAAGGTCAAGTCTACCCTGAAAGCTGTGGACTCAAGGTGGGGTGGCCCATCAGGAACAGGGAACCAGGGTGGGCATGGAGGACATGCAGGTGGCCAGCAGGACTGGACTCTGCCTTTATGTGCTGATCATCCCCCTGCTGCAGGGCAGGCCCCATGAGCTTGGCTCCCAGCTGCGAGTCACCTGAGATGGCTGTCAGGCTGCCTTATAGGCAGACAGCTCCCTCAGGGACAGCACCAGCAGCTGAGAGTGGCTGCAGCTTGACAGGGTGCTGGGCCACAGTGGGATGAACAGGGCAGGGCAGGGTGCAACAGCTATGGGCCTCAGTGCCCCCATGAGCAACAGAGAGGTCAAGGCAGTAGGTCTAGTTCAGCCCAGAAGATACATGCAATGGTCTGGTGACATGGATGCAAGGGATGCTGCTAGGGTAGGGACTGATAGCTCTGGGCTCATCTTAAATGGGGTCCTGGGCCACAGAAATGGTGGTGAAATGCCCCTAGGAGGCTAGACAGGGGCACAAGGGCCTGCTAGTGCCCTCAGGTCCCTAAGGGTTGGTTTTGATTCCCCTTTATTTTAATTTAATTGAACAGACTCTTATTTTGTGCTCTGAGATACAGACAAAAGTAATTTCCAATCATACTCCTTTAAAGTCTTTTCTAGACACTTTTTGAAATACTTAAGATACTTTGATCATGTCTTTTCTTATTTCCGAAGTAAAAAATCTTAATCTTCTCAGTCTCTCTTAATCTCTGAGATGCCCATGATGATCCATCAGTCCTCTGTGAGTTGTCTCTAGCTCCACAGTACATTTCCTGAGACAAGGTGACCAGTATTGTAGCCGAGACGTGACGACATCACTCACTGATTTATAGAAAGACAATATAATACTATTTATATATTCAGTCACTTATGCCTCCTGTAACGTAGCGCCTCGCTGGCTTTTCTGAATAGCTGTTGAGTGGCACTGGCACTAGAACTTTTTACTTTGTTGTTAATCTGAGGTCCCTTTGCTATGTCACTACAGATGTTAGGTGCTGTGCTGTTGGGGTTAGATGCTGCTATATAGATGCTAGGAGTGCTGTGTCGCTGCAGATATTGTAAAATGTAAGAATGTTGTTTTTTTTCAAGTGCACATTTATTTGCATGGATTGACACTGAAATGCATTTGCTGTAACGTCCTTTCAGGGCCACTGCACACATGTACTGCCACAGCATGGGAGAATGCATGTGCCAAGTTTGCTGATGATGAGGGACCAGAAGCCCTCTGCCCTTCTTCTGGTAGTCCATCTATGCCCGCTTTTCTTCTGGGATGCAGGCATCTACCTCATGGAGAAGTCATGATGCCTCCACCCACTTGGGATACAGACCAGGAGTCATGGGGTAGTCACAATAATATCCTTGGGAGTAATGGAGGGAGCAGGACTGTCCCTTTTAAAAACACAAGGACAGTCTAAGACACATCTAGGATAATTCCAGTTTCTCACTCCCTTCAGATTGGAGCAAGTTGATCTCCTATCCTCTTATACCCACAAGCTATGTCCCAGGGTAGGGGAGAAGAAACAAGCTTATTGCACTAAAAAAAAAAAGAAAAAAAAACCAAACAGACATTTTCTCAGGAGATTCATCTGAATTACCCCTTCTGGGCAAATTCCATACAGGTGTCTGGAAATTCAGCTATTATACATTGGTATTATTTTAAAGGAAATTTGGGGTTGGAATAGCTTGACTTTACTAGGGAATAGCCGATATGCTCTGGATCAGCAAGTATTCTTATATCAAAGGATTTTGGCAACAATCTACCTCTATGTTTTTGGATCCAAAGAGAGATGGGAAGCAGCTGGCTTCTGCATAAATGAAAATCAAGTGAAAATTGATAAGTTTTGAGTTTTTTGTTGTCTGAACAGCAGTAATTTTTTTTTTAGAGTCTGAAAATTTAATGACTTATGGAAACTTACTCTCATAAAAGTGGCAATTTGTCATGATTACATCAAACTCAGATGATGCAAGTGAACAAAAATCTGAGTATAAAGAAAATCTACATTTTGTAAAAACCTCTCTGTTCATCTCAGATTTAATTTAGATACTTCTAGATGGAAGTAAAAGAAGCTGCTATAATTCCTGAAGTTTACCAGTGGAATTAGGCACCTTAACTCTTCATGAAGACACCAGTGTTTCTATTGTTCTTGAAAAAAATTGTCAGGTTTTAATAAGATCCCTTCTGCTTGATCCAAACTTTACACAGTAGGATAGCACATCTTCTGATTTTGTATCATTCACTCTAAAAGAGTCTGAATGAGTCTTTCCAATATGTGTGTGATTGCCTAAATTTAAACACTCCAATATAATTAAAGTAAATAATATTTTCCCCACAAATTCATTTTGTCATCCATTGCATTAATTTGATAATGCAATGATAATCTTCGGGCTTTGTGTACTCATCTTGACAAAGTCCTATGTTCTTGATTTTTTTACATCAAATATGTTGCAAATGATATAATTAGATCTTAAGTTTGAAAACCGATTGTTTTCATTACAAAGCTAATATTAGCGCTTAATGAGGTTGCATGCACATGGCTACATATCAGAGCATAGCTATAAACATCATAAAATGCAAAATAATTAAGTGACCTTTCCCCAGACTATTTTCAGTGGCAGAACTATGACCTTCTTAGATTGTGTTCTGAACTTCTGGCTTAGCATTGAATGCAAAATCAGTGCATGTAATGAAAGCAACTCTTAGGATGCCATAAACAGTTTCACAAGGCAGAGATGACAGCATTTGAAATGTGTTGAAAGCTCTAATGTAAATTATTTAGACTGCATGCATGATGCAAACCTCTCTGCTTGAAGAGTCTAATCAATTCTTTCGTTTGATAGAAATTTTAATTGGATACAACAGCCAGGGGTGCAAATGTCGTTCATCTACCTAATTCACTGGCCATTTAATTGAGGCTAGCCTAATGTTTTCATTGTTGCTACATATATTACAGCAAAAAGACATTAAGATGATTTAATTGTGGATATTGCAACAGGAAAACCTAAAGCCTTAAGCAGTATATTGAAAATATAGGATACATATTACAGAGATAATTATATAGTCTTGAAAGACTATATCATGATATATACTCCTATCCATCATCAGTGGTGGAACATACCTTCCAATAGTATAAGCAATAAAATAGGCACTTCAAATTGAAGGAAACGTACTTCATTGATTTGTCAATTATCTGCTTCTTATTAGTTTCTTAAGCCTTTGTGCTTAACAAACATAAGTGTAAATATATTTTTATTTGGTTCATTTTAACTTCTTGAAATGCTGTTTTCTATCATAAAAAGGCTATAAAGGCCAATCATTTAAAAACCTATCTATACAAATATACAGCAAGCTGTGTTAACCACACATCAAGGTACAATTTTCTGTTGAACTGTATCCCAAAACATTTTTGCAAACAGAGGGCTAGAAATAAACATTTAAGACTAATTAGGGAAATGTTTCAGTTGTCTTTGAAAAGGTGCACGTTTTGAGGTTAATGCATTTGGAAAAGAAATTAAAAGAAATTATTTGGAAAAGAAGACACATGCTATTGAGTCAAGGTCAGATTTGCTTGGTATGAAATACAGTTTCATGTCATAGAAGCTGAGGTCCTGTCCTTCCTTGCAGCTCAAGAAACTGGGAGTAGTGATTATTCTAACCTGGCTATTATCTCTAAAAATGATGTTTTTGCAGAAGCTAAGTTAATGAGGTAAGGAGCTGGTGATCTGCTAATTAAAAATCTAAAAATAGGACTAGTGATAAATGGTGTGTCAAAATATCCTAGCTAAGGAAAAATCTTTAAGTTAGCAGTGATCAATGCACAGTTCTGATTTCATGACACTGCATATTCATTTAATGAACCTCCTCTTTTATCTGTTAATTACTACAGCACTCTCTGGATTAAGACTATAGAACATTCTTCGGAAAATCTGTGCATTGTCTAGTTGAAGTTTATTTATGAATATTTATTAGTTTACTAGCATAGTAGAATCTTAGTGGCTGACACATTACCTCACACTAATAAGGGCTTTTGTTTGACATGGAAAGCAGTTGCTTTACATTGGAAGGGCCGTTAAACCTTAGTGTATGTCTTTCAGAAACGCAAAGAAAAAACAGGAAGCTAAATATATACACTGATACTTTCAAACAGGCCCAGCTGAATTATATGACCTATTTACATCATACTACATTGAAAGTGATACACAAATTCAACTTTAAATCTAAATAGAAACATCTGGCCAGTAGATCTACAGTTAAAGGTAAATCATCTTTTCAGTTTATCTGTGAGAACAAGATTTATTCCAAATTTAATGCAATGAAGTATGCATTCAGATACCAGAAAAAGATATTTCAAATTGAACATAATTTATCTGAATAATAGTGTTGATTTTATTAGCCATTTTACTAGAGTATGTTATGGCCTCTACTTAAACCTAAGCACTTTGTTTGACTTGACTTGCAAATGTGAAAATGTGATGAAAGACATTTTTTTGGAAAACCAAGGCCAGTCAGAAAACCAAACACAGGTCAAACAATGAGAAGAATAGGAAAAAGTGGCATGGCTGCAAGAATATAGTACAAATTCTGCAAGATTTCACTATAAATAAAAAATCAATATAAAACTATCAGTCTTTGGAAAACTTAACTGATAGTAACCAGTGAAACTTGTGCTGTCAACAGCAAGAATCCAATAAGCAAACTCACTCTCTGCTGATCTAACATGTTCCTATAAAGGTTAATAATTTCACACCTGTTGATTTCAGGCCTATTTAAGTTGTTAATTGTCAGGGTTCAAGTGATCTGAAAAAATATTGCTCTGCAATAAGACAAGAAATATAGTTCTTATTTTTAAGCATGGTCAGACCTCTCAGAGGGATGAGGTTTCTCAATGCCTATGTGAGACAGCTAATAAGGAGTTACTACAATGAGTTACTACAATGTGGTCATAGTTTCACAGGTTGAATATGACATCAGATGTTAAAGTGTCATACAGAGTGTAAGTGTTTAGATTAGGAATCTCATTAAAGTCCATGTGATATTGTTCATTTCTTATGTGAGAAATATATGGATTTGAACTGATGTTGAGGAGGACCTGGTGCATGTCAAATATTCCTACATCACCTTTTGAGTATCACCATGTTCTTGCATCTGCTCCTTCAGAACAACCACTGAGCTTAAGGCCAAAACAGACCTATAGACTATTCAATCTGTCCGACACAGGGCACTAAATTTCATCTAGTTACTTTTACATCAAGCCAAATCATTTGCACCTGACTAAAGTTTCTAATGTGCTCTGCTAAAGCATATTAATTAATATGTTATGCAGTACTGGAAAGAAGCCAGATCCTATAGCAATGAAGACATATGTAGAATAGAATATACAGAAAGAGTAAAGCACGCTGAAATGCTGTGGAGGAAGAAGCTGAGGCACAGTCTGGGTATATGGGTATGGAGGGAGAACTCAACTAAAAAAAAGTTGCAAGACTCTGTGAATGAATTCACAAACTCATAGACAAAATTTTAAATGAGGAACAGAGGAAAACAATTGCAACTTCTGTGTTATCTCAAGAAATTTGAACAGAAAAGTTTTAATCCAAATCAGCAGTTATTTAATATAATTACATTATTCTCAATGCTTGTCAGGGCTTTGCTAACAAGCATTTAATTTTCCACTCTCTGAATTATCTTGGCTGCACCATGCTTGTCTTTCTAATTGTATCTTTTCTCTGACTTGACCCAAGAGTGAGATGATTTACCACCTGTACTCTTACCTTAAACTGTGCCAACCTAATCGGCTTGAGATTTAATCAAGCGTTTACAATGCCAATGTTTCATTTTCACCTTTGCTTATTTTATGTGAAATGACATTGATCACTACTCAAGTGTTTAGCTGAGATTGTGTGGCTTTGTCTGCATTGTTACAGACATTATCTGACTTTTGCTGTGTTTTTCAATGCTTACTCCAGTGTGCAACTATTGTCACAAGAGCTTTGGATTCATGACCTATGCATTTTTACTACTGTCCTAGGACCATAATAAAATGCAGGCTCTTTTATATTTATATTCACATCCGACCATAATGTGTCTGCCATCTGTCCAAGGTGTAGGTATGCTGTTTGCATGTTTTCTGTGGTATTCGTAGTTCAGGCATTTACCTTCTGAACCTTAAATCACTTCCTCAGTGAATTCTACCTCTCTTCATTGACTCTATAGGAATACAGATTTTTAACTGTCATCTACAAAGGTGCACTTAAATTTCTTTCTATTGCAAATTGTGCAAATACCTTCATTGTATGTATTGTGCAGGCTGATTGGATGAAAAGATATGTCTAGATTAAATCTCATGTTTTGCTGTCACAGCACAACGATATTGCTTCAGCAACCATAAAAATTGTGTTATGAAAAAACCTGAAATTTGCATACCAACTGTAATTGCACTCTTGGGACCTTTGATTTTCATTAATATTCCAGGTAATTGTTGGTGGTATATGCCTGATTTAAATTCATTTCCTGTTATTGACCTTCTGAAGTGTATGTGCACATATAAACACATAGAATATAAAAATGAGCATGTTATGTATAGTATATAGCTACTACCTATCTGAGAGTCTGATATGAATAAATTTTTGGAATGTGGGGGGTAATAATCTTGGAATTCAGCAGTCAGTCTGTCGAAATTAGTGGGATTGTGGTTTTACCGGTAAGACAAGGATTTTACCTTTTGTTGGAATAGAGCTTTTCCAGCCTCTAGGCGTTAAACCAGAGATGATGTTCCACAAGGACTAGCATATTAGTTACAAGATTTCATTGACTTCTTCTCTGAGTAATTAATTTTTTAAATCAGTGACAGAAATTAAGAACAAAATTAATAAAAAGCACCCAGATAGATAAAGCCCAAATTAAAATGTGTAACTTCTCTCACCCAAGCAAAACATTGAATTTTGTTCAGGCAAGATGTATCAAAACATTTAATTTAGGGCATGTGTAATAAAAGGTGAACAAACAAAAGAATGCTGAGGATGATACTTCCTTTCTTTGCCTAGTGGTTAGGCAAATATTTAAAGTGAGATTGTTTGAACTTTCAATCCCGGGCGAGCACCTGATCTTAGTCATCAAACTAACAAGTGTAGTTGGCAAAATTAAAGAATGCTTTCCTCCCATGAAGTTGTTCCAGCATATAAACATTGCAACTCAGATAACCCCTGCATCAGAAAAATGTTTTCCCTCTCCATCAATCAACAAATACTTAATTGAGACACATGTTAACAGAAAATCAAGTCAAGAAAAAGCTAAGGTTTCAGAGACGGCAGATCTGCACTTGCTCAAGTGAAGTGGTTTATCCAAGTAAGTGCAAGGTAATTTGGATGAGTTTAGCCCTCTTTTCACTGAAGTCTGAGCTAACACTGATTTCTTTGTGTTTGCCATATAGGTAGAGCATGCATACACACATGTATATACATGCTTACCACAGATAGGTTGATGTAAAGTACTGTTTTACACAGTACTGCACCATTGTCCTTCCTTATGTTATCCTGGTACTCAAAGCTGGTTTTGAGAGAGCTCTCTTATTCAGTCCCACTTCAGCTGCTTTGATGATCCCAAATGAACTAAACTGTATTCAGATTTGAGCCTGTATTCCTTCAGCTTCAGAAGCTGTGAACTATAGAAATATCATATATCAAACAAAAGTGTTTTTTTGAATATTCAGTTCAGACTGATACAGATACTAAAATTAGGACCTGAATCACAAGTTTGCTGATTTCTAGTTAACTGCTGTAGAGTAAAAATATGAAGTTCAGCATGTGTCTTGAATCCAATGACACCATGATCTCACCTCATTTTCTAAACAGAGAACTGAATGTGTTTCTAAAAACATCACAAGGTAATAGATTTTTAAATATTAAAAAATACAGAAGATTGCTATAGGTAATTTGCAAAACCTCTGTTTTTATTACTAAATACATTAATTTTGCAAAACTCCAGGCACCCCAATGGAATAATTTTGAAAGGAACCAAACAAAAATAGTTCTTATTTTGTACCATTTATATATATATCTTTTATTCCCACCATATCCCGCTTTTCTTTTATTTCCATGCTTTTAGTTCCATACTTTTCAGGTTGCAATAGAAAAAAAAAATGACATGAGACTATGAAAATGAAATGTTCTGAATTGCTTTCTGTATTATCAGAAATTGTGTGATTCATGATTTTGCTAAGTAAACTCCACAGGGGAAAAATATGTGAAAGGTGTATAATCCTGGCCTCCTGGAATATTTATTCATATTAATGCAGTGCACAGTTAGAATTGCCTTTGTGCATGTCTATTTCCTGCCAGCCGTAACAAAAAGGAATGAGGAAGGTAATTATAAACAATTTAATGAAGCTCTGTCAATTGAAATAGGAAATTTTGTATGTATGTAAAGGTGTTCAACTTTGACAGGAGGACTTCCCATATACACAAAGGAACTATGTAAACAAATACTCTGCATATGCTTGTGAATAATTAAAGGGATTTAAACAAGAAGCAACTATTTTAATATACCTAAACATAATGACCGCTTACTATAGCTATAGAAAATGTAGTTTACTGTTCGTTGACTGTGTGTGTACTAAATAAAGTTTATGGTTTGTAGCATTCTCCAAAGTCACATATGTGATCTCATAAGGTAAAGAAAACTTGCAGAAAAACAAGTGATAGGGATAATATATGTGTTCTTTTGAGGTGATTATAATACTCAATTTATTATATTGGAGGGTACTGCTAATAAGAAAGGCCACTGCTGATTTCCAAGGATGATAACTAAGGGCAGTATTGTTATTATAGATGTGTTCATAGCTTCTGAATACAAAGGTGCTGAAGTGCTTAGGACAAGTCTTCACAATCTTTACATAGAGTTTAAAAATAAAAGCTAAGAAAAAATGATGTGTTGATGGCTCCTGTGCCAGCAGTGATCCTGACACAATTATCTACAGGGTATAAATTGTACCACACATCTCAAAAGAATGCTGTTTGAAAGAGCCACTGGACAATCCATCTGTGATAAAAAGGGAAAGTGTGGCAGACTCAGTCTAGTACACCATGATAAATATTACCTTCAAACTTCCACCTTTTAAGGGATGAAGTATGACAAGGGAGACTGAAAGCTTCAAAGTATCTGTGCTCTTTGGAGCAGATGTATAAACAGCACCAAAACCATGAAGCTGAGATATTTCACGTAACACAGAGTGCATAGAACATCAGCTTGTCTGAACACAGTGGTGATACAAACCATAAATAAAATGTGCAATTGGTCTGCTTGTTTAAAATACATAACTTATTCCAAAGGACAATTAACATTATTTATTTTCATTACAGTTCCTTAAACAGACTTCATGAAAGATGGTGATTCATGAATGAGCTTTTGTGCAGTGAGAGATTCTTCACTAAGAAATTCACTAATTCACTAAGAATTGTAATAATTTCTTATATTATAGGGAACTTTCAGTTGGTACGAAAGCTGATCAGTCATCCTAGAGCATTCTTGTGTGAATTATTCCAGTCACTGAGCATAACAGTATAGTGTAGACAGGAAAAAACGTCACTAACTTTGACTCCACCGAACACTTACTGGTTCTCACCCATCCCGCAAAACACTTTTTCTTCTGTAATAAGTAACCAAACTATATTGCTCTTAATTGGATTAGCTGGTTCAACACATATAAATAGATCAGATTTCTTCTTAATCAAATTCATGGAAGATTCAATTGGGTACAAAAAAGCAACATAAATGTTTTATAACTTTTATTTTCTACAGCAAGTTTTCTACTGCTTATCTGTATTTTAAGATCACTTAGCTGCACTGATTTAATGTTTTTCTGCCAAAGTATTTAGATAGAGACTTATTTCCTGGATTTTTAACACACACTAAAAGTAACTTAGGGAGATAAGACTATATACTGACATTTCAAACTAGAGAACTGTACAGAAAATGTAATTTAATTTTAATCAGGAGTGGCTTGTCTCCCCAAAATCTGGATTTTTTATTTTTCAAACTAAATTTCAGTGATACTACTTGCTGGTTTATCACCCTTATTTTTAAATTATTAAGCCAGATTTAAAAATCTTTGCGTTTATATGGTTGGGGGTGAGGTATAAGGGGGTGTATAAACTTCACAAAAGTACATAAAGAGTTCAGATAAGACTGTGAAACCGAGGCACACCTAGAAACAGGGCACAGCCAGGTCAGTGGAACACATGAGTACCAGAAATCGTCTTGCGGAAGTTGATGGTAGCTGATGGAATGTCAGACTAAAGGAAGGAGATCTGCATAAAGGTTTCATTCAGCCCAGAGAGATATAATGCTTGATTTACTTCACTGAGGGAGAGAGAACTTCCAGAGATTGACAACAGACAGTGAAAAGCAGATGGAAGGGTTTTATTGAGATCTGTCAAGAATAAGCTTTCCTGACTAGTCTTTTGATGGGTCTCACTACTCCTGAGTTCTTCCTTGTAATATTTCTGCTATTTGCGATTTCAGAGTGATCCCTTTGGCATTACTTACCTCATGCAGGGGAATATCTAACATTAAGTCAGATCTCCCTCAAGTCTACCCTTTCCCAGGCCTTCTGCCTTTCACCCTGAATAGAGTTCTACACCTCTGAAGAGCACATTGCCTTACCTGTGGGGCTTTCTCTCTGTTCCAGTCACTTCAAACAAAAGGTTAATGTTAGCTCTATCCCACTCAGAGGTGTTACTCTGCAGTTCATCTTTCCCCTTAAGGATCCACTCCTGGAGCTAATCACAGTTCCTGTCTTTTGTCCTAATAGTTTTCCCCAATGACAGATCCTTTTCCAGCCTCACATGATCCCTGTGAGGTCCATCTTTCTCCCCATGCTCTCAGGATTGTAAACAAAACACCACCTCCTAGGTAGACTTATAATCCGCTTTAGATTCTTCCTTTTAATCTCGTTTACTCATCATGAACACGCCCTCTTCAGGTGTCAAAACAAGGGCACAATATAAGCTACTTTTTAAGACTTGTTTCAGGATTACCCTCTCCCATAAGCCCAAGTTACTCTTGCTACAGAACGACAGATGCTAATGGTGGACTTGCAATCCCATAACAACCAAAAGATGTCATTAGTGTCATTAGCTTATGGAAGGAC
Source organism: Coracopsis vasa (assembly GCA_026283785.1). Classification (NCBI taxonomy): domain Eukaryota; kingdom Metazoa; phylum Chordata; class Aves; order Psittaciformes; family Psittacidae; genus Coracopsis; species Coracopsis vasa. The sequence continues at coordinate 24,319 of JANHGB010353209.1, forward strand.
TGTCTGTCTGGCAATATGAAAAGAAATAAAGGGTGCAGGAGCATTAAAGGCTTATTAGACCATCTTCATTTTGTTAATTGCTTTGGGAGGGGGGTGGACTAGATGACCTCCAAAGGTCCTTTCCAACCCTAATGGTTCTGTGATTCTGTAATTCTGTGAATATTGTGCATGGAATGGAAACCATGCCTAATATGGTTGCAAGCGGCAAACCAGAATCGAAGAGAAGCCAAATTTCAATACCTTGGCCTGTGTATCAGCTTTGAATGGAAAAGAAAATAATCAGGTTCTAAAATAGATCAGAACTGGAGGTCTTTCTTGTTGGTACTGGAAAAAAGGGGGAATGAGTTATCCATGTTTGCTCACAAGACACTGTAACTGCCTGCTGTCCTTACTCAGGACAGACCGTAATTATGGAAATTATGGAGACAACTCTTACATTACTTTAATTGTGTGCTCCCAGCAGACTGAGGATTTTATTATTGTGTTATGAATGACACATCTGAGATAAGTGTTTCTTTACAATTACACTTACTCTTGTTAGTCTTTTCACTGAAACAGAGATGGAGTCGAGTTCAGTGGCTAAATTACATCAATAGGTTTACTTTGTAATGTTCTGAATATATTCATATTTAATTAAAATTTAATCCAAAATGCATTCTAAACACTTAATAACATTGGTTTGACCCCCAATTAGGTGATGTGTGTCCACAAGTAACTGTGAGATACAGCATGTTTTCAGTGTTCCATTATCTTACCTTCTTTCCAGTCAGTCTCTCTACTACCTGCTTAACAGACAGATAAGTCTCTTATCAGAAGCAGCAGATGGCAGAGCCAGGCTGTTTGAATTTTCCAACATGCACCCATAGAACATTTCTGTGAATTTTGTTAAAGTGCATCATATTATAGCACAATTGGGGTTATAAGCAGGGGGATAGCACAAATTCTGTTCAGGAGTGTATTTTTAAACCTTACAAAAAAGGTCTGTAATGTAAAGGCTGTATTTTGTAGCTTGGAGAAAGCAGACTGAATCTTAACTGACAGTCTTCAGTCTTCCACATTTCAGTGTTAAAAAGCAGGCTCAGAGGATGAACTGAGGAACTGTCTTTGCAGTTTGTGAACTGTGGCAAAAATCTGCCCACTGATTTACTGAAAGCTTAATGTCAGTTAAGTGAATCAGATCACTGTATAACACTAAATACTGTAGAATTTCAAACTACTCATGACCAAGAAATGAAACAAATGTTTAATCTCTATAGTTAATTGAAATGTGCAGCAGTTCCTTGGTGCTATATATGTATGTTGTACATCAGAGATATCTTTCAGGTTTTGAACAAAGCCAGAGTATTATCTCATAGGTGCTTCACCTCGTAGAACAAGAGAGTGAGTGAAGAAGCAGAGAAGAGGAAGGAATAAGGATAAGACTTGCATGTAGTGACAGTGTTAATATCAGAAATACGACAGACCTAGTTAAGCTGTATGGTCAAGGTTTCCAAGAAAGCACAATGAAAAAGCATATGATTCTCTTCCACATCCCTTTTACCTTCTGAAACTGATAGGCATGAAATGTGAGCGTGCCTTTCAGATAAGAGACATAGACTCCCCATGAAACTATTCTGCTAGTAAAGACTGCCAAACATCTTACAATATTCCCTATTTGTTTCTCAACTTCATCACTGAGTCTTTGTACTGCAAGTGAGGACAAAGGGGCTTAAGATAAGTTATCCCAGATGCTATTCATAGTACATACAAACAAAAACAAATGCAAAAAAGAAAAGCAAAACCTTCTACATGGAAGCTCGGAATTTATGCTTTGTAAAATCTGTAAATCTTTCAGAATAAAATTGAAGCTGATGACATATATGTTCTGCTTTATTGCTTTTATGTTATTTCCATGTTCTATCACACTGGCTAGATGGGGATGAGTGAATAAATATTATTTTAGTATCTATGTATAAATTCTTTTGGGTCATGATCTGAGATCAGGAGCATTTTAAATCTGGAGTAATTCAATTGAGACTGCCACACCAGGCCTGCATCAATATTTCATACTCAGCTTTCCAGAACTCTGTAGTATTTGCTGTACAAATGAGGCCCAATGTGCTATTGCGCACACTGTGATAAAAAGAGGAAATAAAGAGGAAATAAAGAGGAAAGACTCAAAAGAGAAACAAAATACTATTTAAAATTTTGGAACCTTTACTATAACAAAGGTCCAAGAGCAGGTTGGACAGCGCTTTGAGCAACCTCGTCTAGCTGAATGTGTTCCTGTCCATGGCAGGGGGATTTGAACTAGATGATCTTTAAGGTCCCTTCCAACTCAAACCATTCCATGATTGAATGATAATGTGCAAAATTCTATTAAGAATCTAGACTTTAAAACTGAGGCACCTATCGAGATTTGAAATACAGTGTGTAGATCTTACTGTGAGAAAACATGAGTGTGTACATGATCTGGCATGACCAGAAATTCTACAGAAACAAATAAAAGAAAAGACAATAGAAGTCCGAGGACAGACAGGGGACTACAAGTGATGGAATGTTTGTTGGGCTTTTTTTTTCTGATTTGGTAAATCAACAAAAATATTATGAGTTGCAATTGTTCTCCATGTCCTGTATCAATGAATATATTGTCTAGATTCTGCCATCTCAAATAAGGAATCAGTGGAGAACGTTTCAGTGTGTTCATTTCTAAACAACTATTGCCACTCACTTTTGGACAACTTCCACTTCTTCAGTGAACTATCAATTGCTTATACAACCTTTATGAAAGCAGCTGTAGTGTGAACCTGGAAGTTAGGTAATTTTGGGAGGAGGGGTGAGTTAGAAGATGCTGAAGAAGAAGATACTGAACAGCGACATTAAATTAGTGTTTAAATGATTATATTCAGGACAACAGAACAAAACACACATTTTTGGGAAGTAAAGAGAACTGTGGAATAGTGTAGAATAGAAATTCTTGTTTCTTTCTTTACCTTCTAACAGTAACAACTGAGATATCTTAAACATTGGTATATGTTCAGTTCAAAAAAAAAAGCTCAATAGTTATTCCCAAAATTAAAGTGATTAAAAACCAACAATACATATATCTAGAACACTCTGACATAAGACCTGATCATTCAATTGTACATATTTGATGTGCAATGTTGTGCTGGTTGATAAGCTTAATAAAGGCTGGGTTTTCCTTTCAGAAGCAAATACGTACAATGTGTCTCACATCAAACACATGAAACTATGAAGCACACATTAGGAGGAAGAATTTAGCTGTGGACATGAATAAATGAAATTTGCTCAGATATTCTGTATTTAGATTACATATTCAGGGAGATTGAATACTTCTTGTGCAGGTCAGGTACCTACATATGTCCAATTATATACTATGTAGGCTAACAAATTAGACACATTCATGCACATTAGTTACCACATATCTGTTTCTAAAGAAATCTGTCTGCAGAGATTTATAGAAACTGAATTTTTAAAAAAGGTTAATTTCTATCTCAACTTAAAAATAAATTTTAAATCAATTATCTTTTCAGTGTAACTGCATGCAGCTCTACTATATTTCTTAATTACAGATAAATTGACATAAAGCATACTTATATTTTTTGGGAAAAAAAAGAATCACATATTCTGAATGTTTCCCAGCTTTCTGACAGTTGTGGGGTTTTTTTGTTTTTTGTTTTTTGTTTTTTTTTTTTAACACTACAAAATTGTTGTGATACTTGAACATCATGGTTAAAGTTTGCTTTTTTTTTTCTTACTGTACCTGTGTCTATGATACAATAGACACATGATTCAGAATAGTACTAGCTCTGTGATTAGGCTGTTCTCTTTAGAGAAAGTATTTATGCCTTTATAGTTTTTATATCAATCTATGGTTATATAAGAATATTTATATATTTATAGATATATTGTATTTATACTGTATGTCTAGCATAAAGCAGCACCTTAAACATATCTACTCCATATTTATTCCATGTTTCATAGCCACAGGGGTATGGATGACAGCCTAGTTACTAGTCCATTTAATTCTCTTCACTCTTGTCTATATTAGATATCTTAGTATTTTTACAGGTAATTATAAAAGAGGATTGAGACTGAATTACACATGAATTTAGAAAAATCACACAATTTAGAAGATCTGAGTATAATTTAACCAAGCAAAAAAAAATAGTATGAGTCATCATTTATCAATATGTTACTTTAGCATTCTCTTATTTGGATAACAAATTTTATTCTAAACTAGTCTATTAAACATTCTTGAAAAGAACTTTGGGTCACACAAAAAAGTGCACTGTGAACCAATAGTTAACTAAAAAACATCTGATTGTCTACATTATTTACTACTGATGACAGATTTTTGTCCATGGAAAAAAAAATATTATTCAGAGTCTTTGAAATATGTTTTTGTATTCTTATTACTTAACCATATTTCCTGTCTTCTTAATGGGGGCTAGCTTGAACACGTAATGGGGGCTGGGTTGAACACAGTATGAGTTAATATAAAAAAATTATTTCTGCTCTTTACTAAGAAAACAGTATGGTAAGTCATTATGACATGTGTGTTATAAGACACAAAACCATAAAGGAAATATCTTCAGAGCTTTTTAAACAAAGAAATCTGGGTTCATATGTGATGACTTCCATCAGTGTGCTGAAACACTGATGTAAAATGGAACAGTCTAAAGAAGAAAAAAAAAAACCAACAGAATAATTTCTTATGCAAATCATTGTTCAACAAAAATATGCACTAATATATTGCTGATGAAAATCACCATGGAATAGTCAAAACAAGTTTTAAAACCGAGTAATCTATACATTGCATTATTATTGCTCTGAGGCTTATTATGTTGTGCCAGTACCTACAGGGCCCAGCTAACGGTCAACTCAAAATACAGAAAATATCACAAGTAGCCTGATCTCAAGACAAATACACACACAAAGTTGGATTTGAGATATATATCAAAGAAGCCTATTATTAGGTTTCTTTTAGAATAGAGAGAGCTAGTAATAAAAAATAAGCACTTATATTTGCATGTAGTGTTTTGAGAAAAACATTGCAAAAATATGCCAAAATAAAGGGATAGACAATATTGTTAAAATGGATACTATAATTGTAGCATGAAGCCAAGTTTAATCAGTAGTAAATTAACACTTTCTAGCTTTGGAGTCTTTGGAGGTAACAAGCTGATAATGACTCCATGCAGACTGTAAATTTGTACCTTGACTAAGCCTTTTCGGTAGATCAGAAAATAGCATATTATACTGGAATATAGCAAAATTTCAGCTTCTTTTGATCCAAAACATGGTTCAACTTAATCTCTTCCATGGAAAAAAATATTAGAAATTATTTAGGCTCTGAAGACTTCTGACTTTCCTCAGCTTCACTCTTGAAAAAGGATAAATTATTTTGTCTGAGGTTTATTGACATTTCAAATCTAACGTGAACATGGATGGGAACAAATTTCTACCCAAGATGTAAAAATCTAGGAAAAAATAAGCCCACTAAAATTGAGGACATGATAAGACATCAGCAGGCTATGGTTGATCATTCTAGGCTTCAAAAAATGTTCAGATGTTATAATAAAATGAGACTTTCTAAGTCCCTATGAGATGTCTACTTTGCATTTGCAAAAGGTGAAGATTTTAAGACTGTGCCTGTCTCATTTGACTTACATGCTTTTTACAATGGAATGTCTTTTCTTAAAAAAAAAAGAAAAAAAGCTCCAAACTGAGCAACGAGACAGAAAAAGACATTCTTAGCCCTTGTTGTGGATGTCCATATTCATGAAGTGGTCTTGGCAGTGCTATTTCCACAGTCGTGTTACATACTAACACGGTTTTGTTTTCATCAGCTCTTTTTTGGCCTTTCCAATATGTATCTAAATCCCACTAAAATTGCTTTCTTTTCTTATCAACACAGGAAAAATAGTGAGGGAAGTGTTATCTGCGTGTGTAAGTTTTTAAGCTATGTGTTTCAGCACTGATAAGTAGAGATGCTGTGACTATGATAAAAGAAGAAATACAAGAAAAGATATTTGTTTCTGAAACATTTCTGAAAAAAAACAATCATACCTTTCAGGGTAAGAATGTTTCAGAGTAATTGAAGAACTTGAAATTATATTTTTCCTAGAAAGAAGTGCAGTCAATTACATCAGGTTAAATAAAGTCACTGTGTCTATAGATGATATTTGAAGCTAGAGTGAGACGTAATTTATACAAGTTAGGTTTAACTAATTTGTTAGCAGTTAGAGATATGCCAGCACAGCAGGTGATACACATTTATTTTTGCAGGCAAAAGACATGATTGGCTACATTGTAAGTATTACTATCATGCTAAGAGATAGCAAACTCCACAACTTCTAAGGTTGCTTGGGACGTGAAAATGAGTAATTCGAGAGCCCTCTGTAGCAGTATCTAAACAATATATATACCAGAGTCTGCTGTGAAATATTATCCCCTTGAAGCAGACTTAATTAAAACTTATATCTAGGGTTGCTACTTTTATATATTCAAATAAATGGAAAGCTACTTCTATATTCACTGACTTATGAGGTTATGCAAATGCTAAATAAGCACTTTGCTGAAATAAGTTTTAGGAATTTTGTATCCAGTCATTATTGATCAGAGAAACAAATTTACGGACTCTTCTTGCGGCAATAGGTATAACATGAAAAGTTTCAATGACTACTTGATTATCTCAGAAAGATCTCAAAGCTTGTTGGACATGAAAGATTGGTCTCCCTTAAGTGAAAGTTATCAGAATATTCAGCACAGTTTATGATGCATGACAACTTTATTATGACAGCTTGATCAAAAGTTATTAGTGAGAAAATGCTGATAAGAAAAGAGTAATAAAGAAAAATATAGCCGGGCGATACTGGAGGACATAAAAATGTATAAAGCTAAAGCAGTTGAAATGTCATGGAAAACAGCATACGTTATTCTACCATTCAACATACAGATTAAATATTCTAGTCCCTAGTCAAAATTTCAATTTCAAGTCAATGAGATATCTGCTGGAACAAAGGGAGCAAAATGTGATTGAAACAAACAAGTTCTTGGTATGTGCTGCTATGTGTCTGAAGACTGGGATATTTAGCCTACTCTTTTTCAGCTCCATGTTAGCAGAAAAATAAAGGTCTGCAGAACAGTCTTTAAATATGCTTTGTACCAACAGGAGACAATAGCTTTGAATTGTGCAAGTTAAAAATTTGTTTCAATCCATACTTTACTAGACTTCAGCAAATCTCACTGCAAGTCCAAGTGTGAGATCAAATTCTCTGCTCGCTTGCAAAATAAGGAAAAAGGGTGGCAAATGACACAAACCCCACATTGCTATAGGTGTTGCAAAGATTCACTACTCTGTTATGATGTTTGTGGTTTAGATAGTATGATGGGGATGTTTTCTTTGATCAACATTGCAGTTGTCTTCACCTCTTACGGAAGGATGCAATGAGCCATGGCAGAAATGCTGACATGTGAAAGGTGGTCATTCTGTCCTTTCCTTTCTGGATGGTTTTACTGTATGAGGGTTAATGCACAGCGCTGGTCGCAATTGCAGTTCTCAATATTTAGACGCATTAACTTCGCTGAACGATTCATTTTAGCCAGTTCAGGATCTGGGTTACTATGGGATTGTACCTTCAAAAAATGGCAGCAATTCATCATTAACTTTTGGTTGACTATTATCTACTTTTTTCATTTTAATACTAAACACTTCTTATATCAACACATTAATCAGATTGAGGTCATTTGCTACCTTTTGAATGACTGAACTCATAAATTCAAGAATTCAGGAGACGAAGAAAACTATTGCTGTTCGTTAATTACCAGCATTTAGTTTCACCAATTACCTAGATCACACAACAACATTTCTACTAAAAGCTTTTTCTGAGTACCAAACTAGGAACAGTAATTGGAATATCTGGGAGTTCTGCAGAACTCTCATCATAAAGGTTTATTTTTAGCTGCAAACTTTGTCTTCTCTGAAGTCAGTTTTTGCCTCCAACATCTCAATGATTTTTCTCTGTAGGTGAGACTGGTGACACACAGATGGAACTCATTACCTGCAGTGCCACATGCTGCTCAAGAGGAAGTTTAATGAGGGTGAGAAAAGTGGCTCAGACTTTTACCTATTGTCTTCCATCACCAGTCATACTGCTTCTGCAAGTGGATTTGCATATAGGGATTGCGCTACATATTTCTCCCAAAAACCTAAGCTATCAAAGCAAGCTTGCCTATTGCATAAATTAGATAGCTAAATATTCCAATAGAATTAGCAATTTCTTTAAGACAGAAGACAACTGATCTTCTTGAGAATAATCTGTTAATAAGAATTTAAAGTATATTTAGACATGCTTATCTGAATATATATTAAGTATCCACAAAAAAATTATAAACCCTTCTAGTAAATGGAAACAAAACATATTTTTAAAAGTGAACGAGCTGCAAAAAAACCAAAACAAAACAAAAAAACCCAACTATATTCTCCAGCAGTAACTTTAAAAACAATGCTTAGATACACTTCAGAAAAAAAACCCAACCAAAAACAAACAAACAAATAAACAAACAAACAAAACACCCAAAAAACCTAAAGAACCGATTCTCATTAGACAGAGGGAATACTTGTAGTAGTTGAAGACAATAACATCCAACCATACATTTATGCTGAGCTGCTCAAGGTTAACTACCTATAGGTATTCCTCAACACTTGCATGTTTTGAACTTTAGGCAGTATTATTTGTTGTCTTATAACTGACAGCAATGACCTGGCACAGCATCTTCTCACATTACTGCTGAGCCGTCCTCCTTCTGACCTGTAAACCTCTGTTTCAGCTAATTTTCTTCAGGGACTGAACAGGGTTGGGAGTCCTTAGGTGGGCTGGCTCTAGGTTGCTTTGCTTTGATCCAGCTGCTTTTTTTATTATCTTCAGTTTGTGTAGGAACTTTGACCTTGACTGAATGGACCTTTTTTTCTGGTTGCAGCTAAGAACATGAAAACAGGAGATGTCTGCAGTAAATCAGAAATCAAATAATTTAAGAGAGGAGCTGTATGTACCTGCCCGCTAAGAGGTACTACTGCTCTGTTTCCATTTCAGCAGGAGCTGGAAGCCAGAAGTCCTGGTGTTTCTCAGAGACAAGATATTACTGACCAGCATCAGCAGGCACCATCCTTTCATGTGAGCAATGTTTCCTCTTTCAGCCTGTTGCAGTGTATATAGGCAACCTGAGCATTGCTGGTTCTGTAATTGCATCTGCTGTAGCCCCAGAGCACAAGGTCTTAGATGTAGAGTTCAGGTCCAGATTTCCAGATCAGATCTAGCTTATACATTCCAGCTTTAATTAAATGAGTGATAAATCTTTGATTGCAAGGCTTGAAAAGGCAGCTCATAGGGCTTGATGGTATGTTGTGTAGACATCGCTTTTATCTACTCTTAGTGTTGAGATAATTATGGAAAGTTAGAAAATGGAAGGGAAATAAACACCTAATTAAGGAACTGAATGAACATAAGGAAACTAATGACAAAGTATCTGGTAGAAATTTTTAATCTGTACAGATGAAGTACTTGTGCAGTTTCAAATGATTTATGAAACGATAGTCTCTGAAAACTTGGAACACATCCAGTCAAAATCTTAGAACTGACTCGCATTATGTTATGTAGCAGCTATCTAGCCCAACTTCTTGAATATAAAGATGAACTGAAATAGAGTCTATTAAAAATATATAATTAACCCATTATTTTTTTAAGCACATTATCTCATTCTTTTTCTGTTCAGGCTGCATAGAGCTACATTTCTTTTTTATGCTAGAGGTCCTTAAGATAACTGAAGTTTTGACCTTGGATGCCTTTATTCAGTTCTTTTCCTGTATAATTCTATTTCCCATGATGCTGGCAAATAGAACTGTGGACCGTGTCAACTTGCTGTCAAAGTAAAGAAGTTTCATCTCTTCACTCTTTTATCATGTAAGAGTTTAATATGTGTTTGATATATATCTATGAAAATTTGACTGTCTGATATATGCTCAGAAAAGCAAGGCTTTTACTGCCTTACTTAAGCATGTCAAAAGTGTTTCCTGAAACACCAATTTATTCTGTGTCAAGAAGTATAAATAAAACCTAATATCTCCTAATTTGGTTAACTGATGTAGATTTGATAATATGGATGGGGAATAGTTGTGAATAGCTAAAAAGGTCAATGTAAGAATAGAGCAGACCATCACTGGCTGCAGATTTTTTGCTACAGATTTTCAAAGCTAATACAAGTGGGCATATGGCTATTACACCAGTGACAGATCTGCTCAATTCAATACGTGTTAGAGGAATAAGGGGAGGAGGTGACGAATGCCTTGTGACTAGGATTATGGGGTCTTTTCAGTTTACCTAGCCAACTGCAAGTACATCTTTTGGTATAGAGTTTTAAAATAAAATTTTCTAAATTTGTGTAATCATGTTATGTGCTTCTGTGATTGGTATGACATCGGATGCTTTGAGGAGTAGAAAAACAGTCTGTCTGATAAAACATTTGTCGTATTTTACTCACGCTGCTGGAGAAAAGATAGAAAACAAGAGAAATTGCTACCATTAATGGCTGTGTTCAGCAGAACAGGGTACATTTGAAGGATGCCTGAATGGGCCTTCTACCAAGAACAACGCTATAGAAGAAAGGAGAAAAAAATGGGACTAGAGGAAAAAAGTGTAAAAGCAGGAAGCTGGTAGAGAATAAACAAACCACAGAGGGGCAGAGAAAGAAAGGTATGGTCTTTCTGATTGCAGGATAGACAAGAAAAGGTTTCAATATGGAAAATTCTGGTTTGGATAGTTTTTTATTTAGGACAAAAAGCCTGATTTTAAAACATTCTTAACATCCAGAGCCCTTCATTAGATATATAATTATTGACTTGGGCTTGGAAAAAATGTTCTTGTCTGTCTGTTCCTATTCAACAGCTTAGCTTGGAAAGTGTAGCATTCCTGCTTTGTTCTTGTTTTAAAAATGTGTTGGAAACAGAAATTACTAGTATGAGGCAGCCTGCAGTTCAGCTACAAGATTCCCAGCACCTTATGACTTTGCCAGGACAGTATGGTGGGATATTATCATCCATGCTATTCAGCTCTGAGACTTAAAGGATAAATAAAGATTCTTTTACCCAGTAAAATGAAAAATAAGGTGAATTGTGATCACTTTACACCCTAATTGCCTTGCAGTTGAGGCCCACAAGACTTAACTGAACCCAGTGAAACTTTCAACCTTATGTGTTGCACTGTAGTTCTTTCACTTCAATGTTAAGGTGTTATTTCTTTTCCATATCATAATCCTTCAAGGAAAATTAAAACCAGAAATGTAATAAAAAACCAAAACAAAAACCAAAGCCTGCATCTTGTCCTCTTACACTCCCATAGGCTTAGTTGCATGTATTCAGCAAACATTTAATGAAAGCTTCTGTTTAAGTTAGTTGGACAGGAGTTCTTCCAGCTTTTCTTTATTCAGACTACTTTCATGGTCTTTTGCTCTGCATATGTATCTTATTTCTAAATGCATTTTTGTTTTGATCGATACAACTTTAGAGAGTGCCTTGGAGAGAAACACTGAATTATTAAGCCTTGAATATAACTGGCTTTCATCCACTACAGTACCTTTGTCACAGCCCCATACTTCAAAGCTAATCTTTGATAACGAGCTTTTTCTTTCTTTCTGTCTATACTTAATGCAATTTCTGCTGTTAAATTTATAGCCCGCATGTCTTTCAGTAATTATTTTCCAAATCCCCACATTTTTTCATGTTTGATGTCAACATCTACTGAGCACTTTTTAGTCTCTTTCTTTTTTTTTCTTTTATTTTTTTTTAACATTTACTGACGTGTTTCATCCCCTTCCCTCCCTCTTTTTTTTTTTTTTACAAGCTCCAGCTGTACTATTTCGTATTTTTAATTTCTCTCCTTTAATTAAGTAATCGTGTTCCAATCTGATTTTGTAAATGGCATCCTGCCTTTGAATCTCATTTTTGCATTTTGGGGACTGGTTTTAAAAGCTTCCTTCTAAGTCTCTACCATGGAGGAATTAGGCTTGATTTTCCTTTGCTAACATGAAGATCAAGCATCAAGCTTCTCCTGGAACTTGGTGTGACCTTTTCTGGTTTTGATGGGATTTTGTATTCTTTAGGTTAGCAGGCTTCATATCTCTGTTTCCATGGGGAGCACAGATCTATGAGAATTAGCAGGGGTTTATTTCTGTCTTATAATTGTGCTTTTGGAAACAGTGATCATATTTTTCACCACAACTGTTTTCTGTGTTAGACCCTATGCTTCTTAGTCCAGTTCCTGCTTTTCTGGAATGTCCTTTGTTTCGCTTGACTCTTCCTTATTTGTTTCTTATATGAGGCTGATCAATTCTTCTCAGTGTTCATATTCAGTCTGTATTTGTTGCCTGTTTAGGACAAAGTAGTTCACAGCTTGGGGTTTGCAGTTGTGCTCCATTTCTTGCAGCAGTCATATAGAGTGTGATTCTCTCTTCTCATTTAAAAATGTAGGCCTAAATCGATCACAATTCTTTGAATGCCCTAAAACCTCTGTTGGACTCATACTCAGAGGCTTTGCTCTCAAACAGCACAGTTAGCCTCAGCCAAACTCTACATTTTTTAACAATGTCTTTTGCATGTGAAATGTCTGAAGTGTCTGCAAATTTCAGGAAAAGTTATAAATCTGGGTTGTGCTTTGACATTCACGGGGTAAATAAAACCTGCTGAGCTCAGCAGGAATGGAAGGGTGTGCAGAAGATGAAAGTTTTTCTGTCTATATTCCTAGTGAGTATTGGCTTTTTTAGAAATTATATTTAAAATGTCTATTTTGAATCAAAGGTTCTGTAAATTTTCTCAGATTGAAATGGGAACAGGCTCATCAGAAAAGCCTAAGAAGGTAGCACAGCTACCTTTTTTTGGGTGCAGATACATAACACATCTGTCTTTGGTGTGTCGGGGTTGGTCTGTGTTTTGGTTTTTTGGTGGGTTTTGTTTTTTTTTTAAAAAAAGTGGGAGAAAACCCAAACTACTGTTTTGTGCAGACAGAAAATCTCTGTGCTATGTGTGGTTACACGATTTCCATTAACACTGACGGTTGATTCTGGGTCATACGGATGTTGCCTAGCCAGTTGACTTACCTTGGTGGGACTGTTTTAGAGTAAAAAAGACTGACTGAGTATGGAGAATTTACTTTTTCTGTTGAAAAGCAAAGAGCAGTTGGTCTAAGTTAGTCTGACTTGATCTGCACAGCAAAGTGAAATAGCTGATTCTGATCAGCAATTCTGTCAATAGGGGCTAGAACCCAGTTTTCAACACATATCAATTGCTGAAGCAAAATGATGGTACAGTGCCAAAGAGCCACAGGTCTACAGTGGCAATCATTGTGGTACATTGCATTAAGTTGTTGAGGAGACTCTCTTAGGACAAAATGCTTGTGTAACCCTCAGTAAGTGTTCATGATATACACAGAAGTCCAATTTCCCTAGGTGAAAGGATTGATAAGAGTAAGAACAATGTTTCTGTAGGCATGTGTTCATCCAAGTCCCAGTTTTCTGCTGCCATAAAAGTAATGAGACAATTTCTGTTGTTAATGCCTCAAAGAGCACCTTCCACCTGAAATCCTAAAGAAAATATTAATAGCTTAAGATTCACTATGACTCTGAGATGAAGAACTATTGTTATTATCATTTTACAGCTGAGAACAGTACAGATATGATATATCAAAAAATGCAAACACAGCACATGACAAAGCCAGGCTGAAATATAGATCACTTGAGACCCAGTATGTTAAACAGACTTTAAATATAAACATACTCTGCTTTTTACACTTGATAGCATAGTTGAAACATTTCTTGTATTTCATAATTTTCAGATGCTAGCTGTGAAAAACTCTTCTGGAATATCCGGTTTATGTTTATTATTTTTATTAATTGATGAATAATAATTTTAATAAATAATTAAATTATTATGTAGGAATGCTCTGTCCTTTCCTTTGTCACTGTATATTTCAATCCCTTCAATATTAGGGGGATCTAAGGAGGAAAAATATCTAAATCCTTCCTCATTATATTTGAAACATGGTTTTTACTGCAAAGAAAAGTCCTCCAGAAAAAAACTGTTATTTCAGAAAATTCAAAATAAATCATTTCATTGAGCTAATTAAGTGTCAGCAGTATTGGTGTATTTAGTTATAAAAAAATTATAATCTATTAAATCTCCATTTAAGAAAACTCAGTTGTAAAATAATCCTTCCCTCTCTGAGTCACTTGTTCAAATCTGACTGAAAGCAACAAAAATAAACTCATTATTGTAATTGTTAAGTCTGCTTTCCAGTTTATAAATTTCTAAAGTATGAGATCTATTACTTATATAAGTGTTTGCTGGAATTAAAAAGAAAAGAAGGGAAGGTGGAGCATGAATTTAGAGTCTGAATTTCTTCTTAATAGACATTATTTTCCACCTCTCAGGGACGAAATTACAGGGAAGTTAATACTACTGGTCATCACACTGTCTTTGTTTCTTGAGTATAGAAGTTATACCAGTTTCCATTACTGTCAGTATGACAAATGTTCACTCTGTGCCCATAGTCTTTATTACTTTTTTTGCTTTCAGCAGCTGCACAGATCGCTATTAATTCTCAGCTGAGCTATATTCCTTCAAGTGTTCATCAACCTCTTGAAAAAACAAATCTTGCCTGATCTTTTGTGCTTATCCAGATGTATTTACATAAAGTTGAAATTTTGTATATAGTTATGACTGTGTGTCTATATTTACCACAATGTGTTATATTTACCAGCTGTGTGTTAGTTACATAGATCTTAAACTTTCCCAGCTTTTGGGTTTTTTTTGTATTCTTCCCATCCTCCATATGTTCTGAAAGAAAATTAGTAGAGATATCACAATAGACAGAAAAAATTCTCTACAGACTAAAAGAATTTTCTATTCAAATATAGTTGCTTTAGCCAAAGCCAAGATTATCATACAGTAAGTCCCAGAGAGAAGACTCTTTGGTGCTTTGCCGATTTAGGTCTTTTATATATATATGTGTCATGAGACTGTAGATAGAGTTTCATACATTGCATATAATCTAGTGCCATGACACCTAAATGTTCTCTCTCCTATTAAAAAGTACACCTTTCATCTCAGGCTCTCTCTCATATTTTATTCTCACTATCGCTCTTTACCACTAAAACCTTTGGAAGCCACATGATTTACGTCATTAACTCATAATCTTTCCATCCTTTCCAATAGAGCAGGTTCAGGTTTTCTTTCACTGTTAGTCTGTATTGTACTTTTTCAGCTAGATTTCCAGCGTTTTTTATATTCTGCTTTCATTCTGCTTATATTTCTCTGGATTTTACTTCTTCATACTTTTCGAATAGTATTCCTGCATCTCATAGTTCCTCTAAACTTTCATTAGGTAAGTGACTTCTTTCTTCTTTATCCACCTAACAGAAGGACTCTGTACTTTGCTTGTTACTATATATTTTCTGGGTAGTCAAATAGCACCTGTTATCTCTTCTGTGCCAACAGCACACAGAGTTCTTTCCACTCTTGACCTCTCTTTAATTCACATTTGCATTTGCATTTTAACATATGTTTTTCCTATCCTCTGGGACAATCTATTGTGTGTGGAAATGAACGCATTTCTAGGTGTAGGATAATGCCATGGTAAGGGGTTGCTGCCAAAGAACAGCATTCACAGACATCATCACACTCAATAACAGTATGGGAAAACATCCAATGCCAAAAGGAAAGTGGAAGTGTCTAACTCACATTTTTACTTTCACTTTTCCCCAGAGTGTTGGTACCTCTCCAAGCCAAAGGGAAAGTCTTCTCTGCAGCAAAGTACCCTCTTGGAATTAGCTGTCTAAAAAGGCATTTAGCCCTTCTAATTAATATATTCCTTAGTGTATATTCTTTTTGTCTCTTGAATCATAGATCATAAAACCATAGGATCACAGAAACACAGAATAGTTAGGGTTGGTAAGGACCTTAAGATCATCAAGTTCATGGAAATAGATGATCTTAAGGTCCTTTCCAACCCTAACTATTCTATGATTCAAAGTTTCAACCCTCCTGTCATGGGCAGGGAGACCTCACACTAAATCATGTCACCCAAGGCTCTGTCCAACCCGACCTTGAACACCACCAGGGATGGAGCATTCACAACTTCCTTGGGCAACCCATTCCAGTGCCTCACCACCCTCACAGTA
>JANHGB010356001.1:0-40432 GCA_026283785.1 Coracopsis vasa
GCCTCGAGCTGTGCCAGGGGAGGTTTAGACTGGGTATTAGGAAAAATTTCTTCACCAAAGGGTAATCAGGCATTGGAACAGGCTGCCCAGGAAAGCGGTGGAATCATCGTCCCTGGAAGTGTTCAGAATACGTGTAGATGAAGCCCTCAGTGACATGGTTTAGAGGTGGTCTTGGAAGTCCTGGGGTAATGGTTGGACTTGGTGTTCTTAAAGGTCTATTCCAACCTAGTTGATTCATTGATTCTATAATAGTTTAACCAAGACGAGAGTTACCCTTGTCTGCTAAAAGACACAATGGACTATTTAGAAGCAAGGAAAAGTGGACTATATAAACTATATACTACATCTAAGTCCCTGCTATGTAATTTTAATACAAAGGCGATGCAAAAAGTAAGAAGAATATTCAGTGTTTCCATATTAAGTACTTGTCAAGTATGTTTCACTGCGGCACCAAAAAAAGCTTTAAACTAGCAGCAACATTTCTTCCAGTAAACTCCTGTGGTTTACTGTGGTCTGCAATGAATTCTGTAACTGCCACACAATAGACTGTTAAATGCTCAGCGATTATGCTGTTAGAGAAGCTAAAGAACAAAAAACCAAAAAGCAGTGGGTCTGAATCACCTTCTGTGCCACCTTCATCACTTCCTCCCCTCTCAAACAATCAACAGTTAATCTCACTCTGATCTGCAATCTTTCCCTGCTGCTTAACTGGAGGTGTTGCATTTTGCGTTCCTCTCTTTTGTATTGTGTCTAAATTCTACCCCATAATTAGAAAATCCTCAGAAAACCAGAATATAATGCATTAGTCATCACTGAGTGACTACGTTATTTAAACAAGGAAAAAATGTAAGTGGGAACCTGTCTGAGTTCTAAAACCTCTGAAAGTGCTGGGCTTTTGGTAATTTTACAAAAAGAACTCCTCTCTCATCTCCTCATTTCAAGTTCCAAATTTGTCTAATAATGAGGAAAAAAAGACTTATCTGGATGTCCATGCAGTTCAAATAATAGTTTGGATACTAATAAAACATCAGTTCCCCAGATAATAAAAATATCAGCTTGATTTGAATAATTGCATACATAATTCACAAGATATTCTAATGAAAAAAGAAGTTTCAAATTGAAACGAGATATGAATTTGAATACCAATAAACATAAAGACTGAAAAACGAGGACCTGTACAGAAAGAGCTGCTGGTGTTTCTATTTCTCAACTTTTCATTCCTGGGAATTAGTCCTATGTAATAGGCAAAACTTTTTAATCAAAAAATATGAGCTAAAACATAAAGGCAACTTATGCAAGAAAATTGTAACAGGCAATTTGCTGAAAAGCTTAGGATGGTCATCAGTATAAAAGGAAACATGATGAAGTAGATTTCTACTGCAAACCTTTCAGTATTGTCTTGATACACATTTTGACTAATTTGCAGGGAAAAAAGAAAGATCTGCACTAGGATGAATTTACTTTTAAAGAAATGCATTCTTTATTCTTTCTGGTTCTTACTTTGCACAATATGCTAATGTACAGAGTTTTCAATTAAAAATGAACAAAATGCCTGGGATACACTATTTAAAGAATGCCTAAGGTTTTTAAGTAATGGAACATGTTCTTATCATCACATTAGTGTCTGCAGAAATCCGTGGGGAAATTGCAAATGAACTAGTTGAAGGCATATGAAAAGACATTTTTTCTTCAAGTCATCATAAAGATTGGTTTATGCCTGTAATTTATTTAAATCGAATTTTAACTTAAATGACAATTTAGCCATTACATCACATCTGCAACGATACAGACTCCACCTGGTTGACATCTGTTTTCTACCTCTTAGATCCATAAAGGTAGGCAAAGAGGTATCCTCCAATATTACATAAAAGAACTGCATCTTCTGGGTTAATTTTTAATGCCTTATTGCTTTTTATTTAAGTGGCATTCTAACTTCTTGAAATAGCTCTTTCATTGCTCCATGTTTATCAAATTGAGTTTTCTCTGTTTAGTCATTTGAGAAATCCTGTATTTCACATAGAAACAGTAATATAAGAGTATAACAAACAGAAGAGCTGGCATTTGTTAGCTGGCTCTGTAACTGCAGGAACCATGCTATCTTTCTTTGAAGTTCTTTAGTGTGAAGAATACTGATAAGGTTATGTATTTTTACACATGAAAAATATCACACAGTTTGTTTCTGTATATTTTTTCTGAGAAGTTATGCGAGTTACAAAAATACCAATGCCTGCCTTTTCTCTCTGAGCAAATTTCAGAACTGGTTTGGGATATTTTGCTTACTTGGTTTTGGCTTGTGCTACTATTTACATCCCAGGAGGATATATTTGAGTGAATCTAACTGTACTTAATTGTGTTAAATCACTCTGAAAAAGATGTACTTATGGACTTTGAAAACACCTCTCTAGTTTCAATGTAAATAGCTGATGGAGCCAAACACCAAACTGATAAGCAGCATAAAGTCTTAGAAAAACAGTCAAGAACTTATTTATTCATGTGTATGTTATGGAACTTGTTGGTTTTAAACTGAAATATACAGAACGGAACGTAAGGTTAGAATTCAAATAATGCTGGTTGAGAAGACATGGAAAGACTTTCAGGTATTAAATTCCAAACCTGTTCATTCTCCTTGTCACTCTTACACCTGGAAGTGTGCAGAAAAAGCAACCAAAGTAGCGTGGGGTTTGATACTTGACTGAAAAATACCCAAAATCAAGTGAAAAAAAAAGAGACCAGAAACGCAGGAAGCACATCATCCTTAACTTCTCCCAGATATTTTCACCTCTAAAATAGCAGCCTGAATATATACCACGACAGGAAGCAGAAACTATTTTGTTTCAGCTACAAGGTATATTCAAGTTCCTAGTTGTCATGAAGACCTGCCCTGTCAAGCAGCATTTATTCACAACACAGTCACTTGCTTTAGCAGGAAGACAGCAGCTTAAACAAAGAGTACATGAGAGAGAAGTGAAGATCTCTTGTACCCAAACAGATAGTATCTTAAGTAGCATCTTTGAGACATATTAGCAATGTGCAGGATTTTGTTCTAAAATTATTTTGTGCAGAATATTACTTAATGGGACACAGGAAAATGTTTTGTTGCATTTGTAGAAATCCAACAAGTTTATAAACTCACATTTTACTGCTTTGGTGCTTTAACATTTACATAAATGAGAAGCACAGTATTGGTACTCTGCCACTTACAGATATAACTTCACATGCCTGAAGTGCCTGGACACACCTACTGACAGCAGAAGTTGCTCATCCAGCTACAGATTTCTATTAAAACAATCTCCTTAGAATCTAAACATGAGTAATACTTCTGTTGAATGTCCTACAAACTAAAGGCACAGTTAAACTGTTTTTTGACACTACTCACAGTCTCTTCTTATCTATCACTCGCTTAACTCGGATGGCTCTTTGTTCAGAATACAGCTTACACACTCCTGTTCAAGAGAGCAGTAAACAAAAGTTCAGGTTAGAAGAGCATCATTTCTTTCTTGGAAAATACAATCATTCATTTTTAACCATTGAATAATTAAGTACTTTTTAAGTAATCTTCAATGAAGTCCAAGACAGCTGTTCTGTGCTCCTTTACCTGAGCAGACTGGACACCCTTGTGTGCTGAAATACAAAAGAAAGATACAACACAATCTTTTAACCTTTTACTGAACTGCACAAAAGTTTGCCTTTACAGTTGATACACAAGTTATATATTCAAGAGCCTATTAATTTTTATATATATATATCTCTCTTAGTATTTATTTTAAACATAGCTATATTTAAATATAGGTTCTGTGAAACAGCAAATCACTACAATAAACTGAAAGCTGAAAACAACTAGCGTCTTACAATATTTATGTTACTGATTTCTTAGTTACACCATTGAGTCATATTATGTCAATTAGATTTCTAAACAACTATAGATGTCACCAAGCTAAGCATAGCAAAACAGATCTAGAGATTTAAGTTGCTTATATCATTGAACCTCTATCATTTGAAATTCTCTAGTGGACAGATTACGTGGAAATCTTTGGGATTTACTGCATCAAGCATCCTTTTAGTTCACATACATGAATATTCCATATTTTGATGCTATGTAGCTCCCGTGCATGACTGGGTTTCAGTGATTCTGAATAATGTTATAACTATGTTTCAATGGCATTTCAAAGCTGATAAAAATCTTTGGTATACTGATAAAGCACACACGGCAAGTCAACTTGAAAATGGCAAAATGAAGTTCTCTCTATAGCTTGCATGAAATGGTGTTGTAAAGGTATGATCCCATACTCAGGTTGTCAAAAAGGCTGTTATTTTACAAGGACTCTGTTAAAGTTATTTAATTATCCCAAACTTGAAAAGACTATACTTGTAATACCTTACAGGTGGACAAGGTAGAAAGACACAACCATTGAATTTAGTGAGCTTTGGTTCAAGCCTCTGTGCCACAGTGCTAAGTTCCTATTCAAGTAGTAAATATTTAAGACTTATCTTTTTACACTGCTAATAAGTGAATTTAAAGAAATAAATAGAATTTTAGCTCTGCCTTCTCTTCCACTAACATTAGAAAATTAAGTACAGTACTAATCAGGGAATGGGATTACAAAGATACAAACAAAAAGGCAATGAGACTTCATGAATCTCTTTCGAGAAGCATTTCAGATTCACCATGCAGTATTCAGCATTGTATCAGCCTTTATCAATAACTAAGGAAAACAAAAAAGCACTTAAGAGTTGCTCGGTTTACCTTCTGTTCTCAGCTGATGAATGGCATCGGCACATGTCCTCATAAATACCTGAGCATCTTGATCTATCTGATCACGTTCTGTATCTGTCATCCTCACATACTCGGACATAATATGGCTGAGAAAGAAGACAAACTGTCACTGAAGATATCCCAACATAAAATCTACAAGTAGACATTTTAGACCTTCCTCCCATTCACTATACTCACAAAAGCTTTTCTGCAACATTGATTTTCATGGAAAAAGAAGTACAATAACCATTCCTCATAAAGATGCCACTTCTATAAAGCTGAAAGGGTGTTTTAACACATATTTGACTAGTAATAGATGTAGAAAGAGCAATATATCCTATAAATCATACACAACAAAATACTGAGCAGATAAGGAGAAGATACAACACAATAATACATTATTACCCTCAGTAGTTATTCCAATGAAGCATATTTCAATTCAGAAAACATGAGAACAAGTAGGATAAAGGAATAGCTCAAATGTTGAAAGAAATAAGAAAAAAATAATTTTATTTTACTTTCATTATCATAAATATCGAGCTTCACTTTTAAAGTGGATGTGCTGTGAATTACGTAAATTCAAACCGGAGTAAAGAACAACACTGGAAAATAATGCACTGGAAAATGCACTAGAAAATTATTTTTAATATCACGTGGATTATAAGATTTATTAAAACCTGTTCCCACTATTTATTTGTATTTTAAATGATTATGTATTTAATAACGTCTAATAGGACACATATATCTTTTTGTTGCTAAATTAATAAAAATGGAGGCTGTAAAATATGGCTGTAGCACATGGTTCATCTGGCTTGAAAATTAGGTTCTGTTTGCTGGCCAGCTAGTACACAAGCACAGATTAGCCAGCAAACAGTTACACAAACTAATTGGAAGTAATATTATAATACTTAATAATCTTGTTTGTTTCCAACGCTGCTATGTCTTTGACATCTAAATAGCACAGCTTATTCCCTCCCCCCACTAAAAATTAAACTATTTCAAATATTATAAAATCATTTTTTATACCTTACAGAAAAACATACAGAAACACATATAGTGTTTCCATTTATATTTTACTAGCTGAATTGCTCTCCTTTGGTCAGGATAGATTGGTTTCATAAATTTGTGGCAAAATCCCCATGACAGCTGTAATCAGTGGGTTTGTAAGCTTTAACTTATTTGCACTCTCTGAGAAAGCAGCTTCTGAATGATGAAAGATTTGAAATTGTCTGGTTTTAGAGACATCTGATGGAGAGGCTTTCCACAGCCTGCTTAAGATGATATACTGATAGCTACATATTCAGTGTAAGACAACTCATATTGTTAAATATGAGGACACAGCTCTCCCCCACTCCCTTTGCACAGCTTATACAGATGGGTCTTTTTACTACTAGTCTGTGGCATAGCAAGTTCTCAACATGTGTAAAGCCAGAAAAATCCATTTCTACATCCATCTCTGCACAGACCCAGACAGAACGCAACCATTATGATGATCGGGGATGGGTTCATGCATAACATCATTCAGCAAGCCCTGCCTACAGAGTTACTCAAGCATGTTAAAGCACATAAATTCAGATGGAAAATGAGAATAGAGTTACAGCCTTATGATGTGCCCTTGATGAAGCAAAAAAATCTCCACTCTTCTATTTCAAATTACAATAGTAAAGCTTCATATCTGTTCAGTAGCAGAGCAGCCAGAAGAAACAGAGATAGAACCATTCATTTTAAAAGAAAGGACCAAGACAAAACAAAAACACCTAAAAAATGAACAAAAACCAATTGAACAAAAAAAAGCAGCTGTCCCTGTAAGTCAGAGATACAAATACTTGTTCAGAAGTGCAGTGGCAGTATCATAGCAATGGACTGACACATCACTAAATCAAGAAAGGTCAAACAACCAGGTTTTTCAGAAGCGATCAGAAGAATCAGCCAAGACATGCACTGGCTAATGCATGCAGATAAGGGAAGAAGGGAAAAAAGGAATTCTTCCAGATTTTCATCCTAATCAGTAAGAGAAAGCTTAATAAGAAATTGGGCTGGAAGCCAACTTGGGTTATTTGTGATTTTTAAGAAAGTGGGTGAAGAGTAAGATAAAGACAGTGGCTATCAAGTAGGCAGTCTTCAACAGTCTAGAAAAGTTAGGTGGTTAAAGTGCATAGAAAAGTGAAACCTAAAACAGAACAGAAAAAGAATTCATGTGAACTAGTAGTTCTCATGTAGAAATTGCTTTATGATAATTTGCAGTTCCACCCTTGATGAAAGGTAAGGCTAGGCAATGCACTAAGATCAGCATAGCTACTTCATGAGCTCTTCATCAAGCTCAAACACAAGAAGCAGAAGAAAGTGCAAATTAGGTCTGATTGCTACTGACAAGTCTAAAGGAACACAGCATGTAGGGACTCAATCAGAAAAGGGTCAAATGCTGGATGAGACACACCTGGTAAGGGATGCCAATGATAATAAGAGATTGCTCTGCAAATATTAGAGAAACACCTAAGAATGTGGTGTTGGCTTCTTAGCTCAGTAGAGAAATAAAATTATACACAGAATATGAATAAATACTAGATGTTTAGTGCCTTTTTTTTTTTTTTGCATTAACTTTCATCAATATTTGTTGATATTTTCATCAGGAATACCAAGTGTCAGCCAATATATTAATAACAGGATCCTGAGTGAATCAGTGTGTAAGAAAGAGTGCTACGCAAGCCAGGTCATGGCAGAAGTGTACCTTGAAGGGGCAGTGCTTCCTGGGATAATGGTGGAGGTAAACTTGATGAAGCACATATCCCTCCTATACGTGCGCCAAAGGGGTGCTCTTGAAGGGAACTAACTGGCTTCCAAAAGAGCCCAGGGTGTATGCACGCCCATATAGTGTGCAGAGACAGGAGTCCAGCCCTTGGAATAAAATAGGAAATGCATCAAATGGAAGGATACATCCCCACTGCCAAGAACTGAGGGAGGCTGAGTGCTTAGGTTAATGAAAAGATGAAGTATAGCAACTATCTTTAAAAAATAGGGTTAAGGGTAAAAAAACCCAAACAAACCAGAGAATCATAGACCACCCAGCCTAGGAAAATACAGGCACAAACAATCAAACAATTTTTAAGAGCTTAGGAAAGAACAAAAAGATAACCAGTAGCCAAGATATATCAAGAATAAGACAAATGCAGTGTAATTTACTTCTGGGATGCAGTAACAAGTCTTACGGTTGGCTGAAGAGCAATTATTGCTATACATCTTCTCTTTAGTGTGGCTTTTGTTATATCATCTCTCATGACATTCTCATAAGCTACCAGTGAATAAATGAATTGGAAGAAATAAGCATCATATGGATGAGAAACTGTTTGAAAAGCTGAACTTGGAGTAGTCATATATTCAAACAGAAGGACACATTGAGTTGTGTTCCACAGGGGTTTGTCCTGAATCTGATGCTATTTAACACTCTCACATTAACAACTCAGACAGCAGAATGGAGTATACGCTTATTAAATTTGCAGAGGCATAAAGCTAAGCAAATTAAAACTGTATCAAGAGAACAGGACTTCAATTCAAAACAATACTTCAAACTTGGAGAAATGACACGAAGAATTTGAATAAGGAATGGTCAGAGGCTCTTTGTTGCAGCAGGAACAATTATCTGAACTCATGGAGAATGGGGAACAACTGATTACGGAACAGTTCTTTAGAAAGTCATCTGGGATCATACTGGATCATAAACCAAACATTACAACAATGCTGTTGTATAAACAGTCATTACAATGGGAGGCATAAATGCAGTATAATCCATTCCAAACGACAGTACTATTTCTGCTATCCTTATCTCTGGGCAAGGCCTCAGATTTGTTTCACTTCAACACCTCACTGCAACACCAACTGGGAGAGCATCCAAAGGAGAGGAAAAGTACAATCAAAGGATGAAAACCCAAATATACTGTAATTGTTGATTCTAGAAGAGATTTCGGAGAAACCAAAATAAACTAGAACAGAAAAGGAAACAGGAAAAGGCAGAGGGATGATATAGAATCTCCACTGAAAGAAATATTTAAAAGTAAGCAAAACACAGTGGTAGAAAGACCTAATCATTCTCTTTTTGAATGTGTCAGCCACGCTCCTTCCAAGCCTATCATTTCTTATGATCCTGTTTTGCTGGCAAAGCACAAGGAACCAGAGCTGATGGAGGCATTACACCAGTTTTTGGAACCAGTAACTATTTCTGCTGGTGCATAAAATATTTTCTGCTCACTGATTCAATAAAGATACCAAATCAAGCAGAAAAACTTGATTTTCCTCCAACAATGTATTACAAAAAAGAGGGAAACAATAAGCTGAAATAAATCAGTTATAAAATACTGATATGTACTGTTTGAGCAGAGATATGTCCAATTTACCACCTGCAGATATCGCCTTACAAATATATACATAAATGTTCCTCCACACACATACATGTAACTGTGTAGGTATTTGCACATATGTAAACGTAGGTATAACTGTAGCTGGAAATACAGCAGACATTCCTTAACTTTTTTCCTTTGGGCACCTAGCATATTTTAACTATTTTATTTCTTATTTAACTACTAAATTTAAACATTATTTGTTATGTTTTGTGTGGTTTAATTTACTGCTTTTTTCAATCCAAACTCTGTTTGACATAATTCCAAGGCAAAAACTCATCAACCCAAATGAGAACACATTCCTCAACAACATATTTAAGACGTTATTTTTTAAAAGGCTGTGGGGAAGCTTTAGCTACAGAACAAGCAGCACAGAAATACCCAAACTAGTATTTTCTTAAAGTATTGTTCATCACTGATTTACTAAAAATACGCATCAGCCAAATTGTAACATTGCTGGCAAAGTCCTTAAAGATCACAATTTAGCAGGGTTAATTTTCTAATATATAAATGTCTGGTATTTACTCATCAATTTAATTACTTTTCTGATTATCTAGGAAACTAAAAAAAGTTTATCAGTTCTGTTTAAACGGAAAGTCCTTGGTTATTTTGCCTCAAGGACTACACCCCATACGTTCTTTCTAAACACCATTATGAAGGCTAATAATCCTACTTGAAAAAGCTGGTGAGGAAGTCCTTGAGATAAATCATAAACCAGATACAAAAAACCATTCAAATATGTTTACCATTGCTGGTTTTGAGTAGTGTAATTAATTACTTTTCAAATACCCTGAGATGTCCTAAAGCATTTATTGACTGTTGAGTTTCACTTCTTTAGAGATTCTTGGAAAGAGACTGCAGCTAACAACATCACAAGTGACAGCTCAGAGACAGCTACTATTAGCAGGAACAGTGATCTTACAGCATCCCACCATGTAGCTACATGTTTATGATAAAAGACCTGCCACTGAATATGTTCACTGATCATGAGTATGACATCCAAAGGGCTTCGTTAGGTTTGAAATGTGTCTATGAAGCCAGCAAGAAAATAATTAAAATTATTTAAGTTATTTTTAAGACAGGGCTCTAATGTGAAATAAAAAGTAATGACACATATACAGCTACTGAGTGACATGAGTCACTCATAGTCTTTGCTACTCATTCAGTGTTTTCATTATTCATTATTTTTCCTTAAAATGTGTGTTGCAGAGAAAGCCAAAGTTTTCACTATTACTGCCCTCAATTTTTAAGCCAAATGACAACAAATAACCATACATTTGGACAGAAGTTTGAAGGAGGAGCTTCTTTCTATACATGCCCCTCTGTAAATCAGAGTCTTCTAACAGGCCAGTTTCAAGTTTCTTTCCATGGTAACTCATGCTGTCAGTGGAAGATGACAGCATATCTCTGGTACTGCCAAAGCTCTCAGAAGTTCTACCCAGAGGAGAGGACTATGACAAGATAAACTGAACAAACCAGAAAAGTTCCTTATCACGGGAAGCTGAAAAACAAGGTGTAAGAGAAAACAAATGAAGCCTGATAAACAGGAGAGGGTAGAGGTGCAATGGTCTATAAGTCAGCAAGCTTAGATCATTGCATCATTAGTTTCAAGTATTTTGCCATTCACATATTTTATAGCTAACAGTCCTATCAAGAAGAAAGAAGGTGAATAAGCAATTACTAATTCTTAAGCTTTTTGGACTCAGTTTAGGTGTTTTACTTAAATATTTAAAGTTTGATCAAATGGGTCAGGACCTTTTTTCAGTTGTCTTTCCTGTTGCTGAAAATCTCCCTCTAAAATGAATTAAAGACATACCCCCTGTAGCAGGATATTTTATGTATGCCAAAAATAAAAACTCTATTATTAAAGAGTTTATAGTCTGCAAAATTAAGGTCAAAGAAGCAATCAAGAACCTGGATGTAACGCATTATGAAGAAGTTATAAAAGGCATACATTCTTAACTCAAAAGCTGAAATTCATCAACACATTGTGCTACAGATGGAAAAACAAATAGCAGGGTTGACAAAATACAGGAGTCAACTTTCATGAACAACATTAAGCTTCCTACATAAATTCCAGAGGAGCCTTTTGGTATTAAATTCCTTAAAATTTTTCTCCACAGCTTGAGTATTGAAAAGTTATTAAAACTGTCTTGAATGAGTGAGGTATTTGCTAAGACTGCAAGACTGACAGCATGGATGCTATGATCTGCTTTGCATCCAGAAAGTGGAACAGCATAAGCCATCTAGTAGGGCATTTGACAGCTCTGTTTTAAGTTTGACCATTATGGACAGGATCAACTACAATGACACATGAGATTTGGAGGATTATTTTATCGCTTAATAAAAGAAATGACACTTTTTTCCTCTCCTTAGTTAATACCTGAGGGGGGTGTGTGTGCGCAAAAATCACTGAGAATTACCATGATGACTGGTTAAAAGAAAGTTTACAAGAAGAACATTAAGAGCTTTTAGAAACCAAAATAGCAGGGACAAATTTTGACTCAGCACGTCAATTTTACGCACATTACTGTTAATAAAATACAAACAGTACACAAAAAATTAACTGGTACTCACTGTTCTTACTGCAATTATTTGCAGTTTCTTAGCCTATGCAATCACATGAAGTTTTCACACAGTAAACACAGTTATTTCAGTACTAAATTGGTAGCTCCATCTAGTGTTGCTCATGACCTATTCCAACAGGAATTGAACAGCAGAGAGCTAGTCAGAACATGTAGATGTACACTACTTCTGCTTGCTGCTTGGAAAAGCAGTTCCTCATATACCTTGCACACAGATTTGACACCCACCCAGAGCTTCATTTTCACTGGCACTGACTATGAATAGCTCTCATGGCCTTACACTTATAAAACGTGCCAAATTTTTTATTTGTGTGAAACAACAAAATACTGCTTTTAACCATCTCAGGGAGACAAAAAAAGGTGTCACAAGTCTTCTGTCAGCTTACTCTGGGACACATTTTGATACCACTGATTGCATACTATCGCTATTACTGTGACAGACCCTTTCAGGCCTAGAAGTTGCTTCTCAGAAAGACTGTTCCTGCAGTACAGACTGAGCTTAAGGGATAGCAACAGAAGGATCTGTTCCTATTGTCTTCTCCTAGGGTATGGATATCTGTCTGGATAACGCTCCTATCTGGTATCCGTGAAGCCTTTTGAAGAAAGATATTAAACTGACTTGGGACTTCAGTGTCTTTAACCCAAAACGACTTTAGACTGCATTTTCACTACCCTGACTGCAGCCACAGCTTAGCCTTAGTCAGGGCTGTGGCAGATCAGAATGCAGAATGGGGCTGACTCCCCCATGCAATACTGCAATTACGTTACACAGGAAACTGAGATTTTAGATCCTTTAAAAGTGAAAAATTACTTACACTGTCTCATTTGGATATAAGTTTTGAATTTTTCCTAATGGCTGAAGAGCACTAAAACTTTCTCCATAGAATAATAACTGCCAGAACTGAAGCCTTCAGTTTTGTTTCAGAAAAGCAAATTCTGTGGTGCTGTCCTCTGACGTGGCGCTCTCAATAATGACCCTCATCTGAAATTCACATTCCAGAGTATGAAGAGTTTGCACCATTCTCCTCCAGGTCCTGCTGATGCTACTGACAATATCTCTCGTGATAACAGGTTTAGTGTCACAGAGTGAAAGGGAAAACCTGGATCACTGTATCTACTACACTGCTGTCACAGGAACCACTTCAGAAACCTACTCAGCAGGTCCTTAGAAGGTGTCAGACTCTGACTGCCAGGTTGGTTTGTTTCAGAACTCACTCCCGAGAGCCAGAAATCTTCGAATTCTGAGTCTCATTTTATTTAAGAAGAAAATGGTGCTGTGACAGCAGTATTCATCGTAAGTAGCTTACAGGAAGCCAATTAATAAGCAGTCTAGTTTTGGTTTTAGCCATTATGCCTATAGATTTCTAAGCAGTTCACTTTATAAATCAGAAAATAAGTAGATCTATTTAAACAGAATGCATGCTTACCTGTACGCATTAATGTAATCCTTTCTGTGTTGCAGAAGAAAATCCTTCAGCTTTCCAATATGAGAAATCTAAAGGAACAGAAATCATAATTAAACTGCAGTCAGATAACCGATTTTTTATGTTTAAAGTGCAGTATTCCATACTTCAGATGTGATTTTGTAAAACTATTCTGTAATTAAATAGAATCATAAGATTTACTCTCTTACAATTTTCATTTTGCAAGCAGTCAATACATAAAAATCAACTAAAAAAAGATCTGTTGTATGAAAGTACAACTCAGAGGAAAGTAATAAAAATATGTCTTCTATCCCAGAAGTATAAGCTAAACATTACTGAACACTAAATACAACTACAGTATTAAACATAAAATAATAACACAAAACATTATCTAAACTGGCAATCCAGAATCTAATTTACAGAGCATATATCCCTGGAATGGAAATTTGATATTTCCATTTCCGGATTCCCACATCACTGTGGATACATTTGACTATAAATCCACTCAATTTTCTTTACTAAAAGTCTTTACAAAGATCCTTTGAAAAGATGAGAAAAAACCTTCTAAAAATCTGAGAGAACTTTTGCAAACTTTAGTCTGATTTAATATATTTGGTGCAGTGTAAGATGCTGCTTATTTTAGAGAACAGAGGATCTACAGAAATCTAGTTTAACTGGATAAAGAATGTGATGACTACCACTATGACTTCCTTGGCAGGTCTTGAAGGAGGCATGATGGGGGGTGTAGGAGGAGAATTATATACATTAGCGGTATGTATCTTCAAAGGGGAGGCAGAGGGAGCCTTACTAAAGCATATTCTCAAATATTCATTAATAATTCAGTGTAAAAAAGCATGCAAAGCATTTTACAAAACAATAGTTGTTTTAGTTTACAAATACAATAAATGCGGCTTACTCCATGTATCTGGGAAAAGGCATCACAAGCTGTTCAAGCCTTAAAATCCCATTTTCATGCAAATGTTCCTTGTAATTAAACAAACAAAAAAACCCACAGAGAAAGAACACAGAACAGTTTGGATAAATAGAAGATTAATTCCCCCAATTATTTTTTTCAAAAGGTCTCTTTAAAAGAAGTAAGAGGAAAAAAATGTGCTCAGTAAGACCGCTGTGATTTGTACAACTAAAAGTGTTTCCTTGTGCAAATAAATATGCATGCATTTCCCTAGTATTATTTGCTCTGCTTCGTTCTTACTACAACTCATTGTATTGAATAAGAATTTTCCCAGTTTTCATGTTTAAAGTTTTCCATGTGATTAACAGCACAGGAAATCTGACCCCATTCATAGCAAGCTGAGTTCTGTTAGTACTTCCAGTAGATCCAAGATTTCTTAAACTGTGTTAGCACCATCATGCACAATAAAAAGGGAAATACTGAAATTACTACAAGACAATGAGTCATAAAAAGTAAGCTAAACCATTCTACAGATGTTCCTTCTCATTGCCACTGGAGCAATCTTCTATATTAATCTCTTTTTCAGCTCAGACTTGGTATGTCATGAAATTTGCTGAATAGATAAATTGAACTTGACTATGAAAGCAAAACACTTAAAGCAATCATACAGTGTTTCAGTAGAACAATATTACTTCATAGGCAGAAAGTACTACAGAGGACAAAAAGGAGAAATGCAAAATAAGAAACACATTTCCAAACATTTCCATTAATATTTGAACAATCACTAAACTAGAAGAGAGATTCACAAAATTTTATAAGTAATAAATCTTAATATTACTGCAATAGCTACAATTTAGGAGTGATTAACAAGCAGAAAGAATCAGAATGACAAGCAAGAACACTGTCTTACAGTAATTAATTCATCTAGTCACAAAGAGCATTCTATTTAGGCTAAAATTGTCATCGTGTGTTTGAATTGCTCTGACCCCACTTTGCCTCTCCTTCATTTGTAAAGCTATTTTCATGAATTTAGAATGACACCATTATGCCCATACTTGCATCAACCTCTTAGTTCCCAAGATTTGCATCAGAAGTGAGACTTCTTGTTCTGCTTTCCCTCAAATTCTAACAGCACCTTCTGCTATCCTGCGCTGCTGCTGTTTCTCTGTTGCCCTTTCTTACTGTGTACTACAGGCACAGTTTTGAATTCAATTTGTCATTATCAACAGAATCAAGCAATTTTTATGAAAAAGAAGGTCTCAGTAGCATGAAAGGAAATGCCAATTTTATTTAAAACTAAAAAAAAAAAAAAAAAAAAAAAAGGGAAATACTGTCCATGAATAATAATGGAGATTTTTCTCACTGACAGGCGGTTCAAGGAACTGGTTTAGCTTTTATTGCCTTTACAGAAGCAATGACCCACTTCCCTGCTTCTCCATTCTGGTCAGTCATGTTCTTCCTCATGTTAGTAAATCTGGGACTTGGAAGTATGTTTGGAACCATTGAAGGCATCATCACACCAATTGTTGATACCTTCAAAGTCAGAAAAGAAATTCTTACTGGTGAGTTGCACAAACGTTCTTTTCTCACTAGAGAGTTAAGCTAAGGGGTTTTTTTGATCATATGATCATCTCTTGTTTTTTGACATGAGAGTTTTCAGTGCTGACATTTTACAAAGCAGTAAATCATTGTATTCCAGACTGTACTTCCAGTCTTAAATAAAATGTCTAGTTGTTTGGGTTTTTTATTTAAATGCCTAAAGTTATTTGAGGTGTAGCCTGCTCATATAGCTCTGATCTTGTAGCAATTTCTCTTTCTGAGTTAGAAGGGCAGCATAAAATGTGAAAGTTAAGTTTTAGAAAATCTGCATGACATCTGCAAAGGACTTGGTATGTTATGCACAAATTATGTGACAGGAAGGATAGAAAATTATAATAAGCTGCTTTAACATTATCTAACTCTATGAAGGAAATAATAATATATTTTCTAAGAGCTAACCCTGGATGCAGCAGAGTATTGCTCTTTCCTGGCTGCTTTCCTTACCTTATATTAATAAATAAGATTTAACAGAAAACATTTTTGGATTTTTTTTCTTTGTTAGAAGAAAATTCTTCTGAAAAATCAGTTGATTTATCTTTAGGAAGTTCTAGCCTATTGACCAGTTGTTTATTTGGTTTTCTTTGTTTGTTTTATCAGCTCTTTAATTCTTACTGAATAACCAGTGTGACATTGAGAAACTAAGTTGTTCTTTCTAATTTTATATGCAAGTACTATGATATATAGCCATTACTCTGGCGTAAAGGAGTATTTTACAATAAGTCCTTGTAACTGTGTTTGAGAAAGAAACCTTTTAAGATAAAGGTATATTAAAGAATTGCTTTTCTCTTGTAATTTTTTTGAGTGGTATGCATGCATGATTTTTGCTGAACTCGGACTGAAAGGATTACGACTGTTAGTTGTGTTTTATATAATTAACTTCATTTATATAATTTATATTAACTTACATTTATATAATTAACTTACAAAACTAAAGTGCCTGGGTTATACTTCATGCAGTATTGGTGGTATTTAATAAGGATTATGCCTGCACTAGAGTTTGTGCTTACAACCCACAAATATTCAATTTTTACAGAAGTGTGAGCCCATCTGCAGTTTTTTGCACTGTGGTTCCAGTTCAGTTCCTCTTGAGCTCAGGGAAACAAACTCATAAGCTAAAAGATTTTTTGCGTTCAAGTATTTCCAAATCAGATTAATTTCCTCAGTCTCCAAGGCAGCTCTACTTGAAAGCCCACTAGTCCGCCTGAGACACCCTTTCCTGAGACTGTCTGTGCCAAGGATGCACGGAGCCTTTGAACAAGTCAAGGTGGAGTACTTTTCCCACTCATTCCCAGTCAGGCTGATTTCAGCCTTCAGTACAGTCAGCTTTTGGGATCCTCCTGTCTCTCCAGAAATACAAATGGGTTCTACCTCTTGATAGCTTGATAGCATCAGGGTACACTGTGCACCAGTGTCTACTAGAACCTTATACTCCTGTGGGACTCATGTGCCGGGCCATCTGCTCCACAGAGTCCAGTAAACCCAACTGTCCCTAGCCTCCACCTGGCTGGAGGCAGGGCCTTTCTAGTCCTGATCATAGAATTCTGCACTCACTTCTTGTGAAAGTGGATTAGAATTCCTTTACATACGGTCAGGAGTCCTCCCACTGTGTCTGCAGCACTGCTCACTGGAGACTGGAGCAGCAATTTTCCTGGAAGAACATCCATTTGTGATTGTTTTTCCTTGCAATTCATGTAGCTGTGGCTCTAGGGCTGAGGTAGATTTTCCATCTCACTTCCTCATGTCCACGTGGGTTGTGTGCATTGGACTTCATCTGGATCTGTGAATGACTGTGTGACACTTGCCTGGGTGACAGATAACATCTTCCTTCAAGGGATACCTTTTCTTCATGCTTGACAGGAGACTCCCGGAGGCTGAGGACTTGTGTCCCTTTTCCAATTGCCTTGTCAACACCACTTTCCCTAGAAAGTGATCCCAGCTGCTTGGCTTCCCTGTCCTCTGATTACAAACTGCAAGCCCTATTATCCCAGCACCAGAGCAGCTAGGTGTTAATGTGTTCACCTGGATGACAGCTGAAATCTTCTCATATATTCAATTGGTTGTCCCTAAATAAAAAAAAGGGGCAGAAATTTTGTTGCTTAGTGTAAAAATGCAATTAGACTGATCCTAATGAAACTTTATTCTGTAAGTAATTAGGGGAAGTCTGTTCAGTCTTTATACTTTTTAGAATTATAGTCCTAAACTTTTTAACTTTTTAGCTTTTTTTTTTTCACTTTTTTACTTCTAAGTTATTTTCACTTCTGAATTCCAAAAAGTGATCTATTGACAAAGTAACATGATGTATGATGTTTAGCTTGCCAGTTCTGTTTATTTTAGCCTTGCATTCACATTAAGTTGAATGTTTAATGAGAAATAGTCACTTGATTAATCTCTGCTGCGTAATCAGTATTGCTGCAATATGGCAATTCCAGTAATTCTAGTTTAACAGCTTTTCTGTTATGTAGGGAATAGGTAGGATTCCTAGTATTCTTAAAATTGAGACACTCCCCCCCCCCAAAAAAAGTAAAACATTTCAAACTTTGATTATAGGAAATATAATGAAATAATGAGTTAAAGTATATCTTTGCTGTTTAGAGCTCTCCTATTTCCTCTTGTGGAGCTTCATTTTAATTACAGGTCACATTTCTGTCCTTTATTCCAGTCATCTGCTGCTTGGTAGCATTTTTTATTGGCCTGATCTTCGTGCAGCGCTCTGGAAATTATTTTGTGACGATGTTTGATGACTACTCAGCTACTCTGCCCCTGCTTATTGTGGTCATTTTGGAGAATATTGCAGTCACCAGAATTTATGGAATAAACAAGTAAGTGAAGGAAATGTATCTCCCTGTACATATCAACAGTATTCATTACAATAGCTATTACTATTTAAAGCATGAAATATTTGCTATGTATGCATAGATACAAGTAAGCAGAAAGTGGGTCAATCTGGATGTGACTGAAAACAGGTTTGGAGCACGATATACTGCATTTCACTGTAGTGAAACCCAAAGAGCAATTGCAACAGATACAAAGAGAGGAGAGTACAGAAAAAGAGGCAAAAGAAGAGAGTGAGAAAGGCGGCTGGATATGCAAGTGTAAGGAATTTATGTAGAAATAAGACAGCAAGGGTCATAGCAATTAACTGTTCTTTGCATTAGTTGTGAGAGGAAATAGAGAAAACGATAGGAAAAGACAGGGTCAAAACTTACTTGGAAGCAGCCCAGTTGACAGTGAAGTTAAGTGAGTTTCTATCAGTGATGGCTGAAGAGAAATGACCCTCAAGTCCCTCTAATTTTTTTACATTTTCAAACTACAATCACCAGAATGTGTTCAATGAGCGAGGTTGATATGTGCCCCATTTAAGGAATAGAAGAGTTAGTATGGTGAAATAACTCGTGCAATTCACAGATAAAACAGAGTATGCTATGCTAGGTGCTGAAGTAATTTAAACATCTATGATTCCTTTGCATGTACAAAGGGTGCACAGAATGGGTGGGTTTTCATTTGACGTTTTGCTTGCTCAATCTGAGTAATCAGCCAGTTACTCACCATAATGAAATAAACTATATTAAGAAAATTTAACTTAATGGTTTCCAGACATTGTTTCTGGTCTGTGCAAATAGTGCCAGTTTCTGCTTACTTGTAAAGGAGAATTCCCACTTGGGCCACATGTATGATGCTATGGTTGATCACAAAAACCTGAAAACACTGTGTAGATGTTTTTGCACATGCAAATGAAAGATAAAGCAGATGATCAGGTTGGTAATGTCCAGTCAAGTAGAGTTCCACTGTGAAGGTAGATGTGCCAAAAAGCAATTTACCTGTGAGGAAGTTGATGTTAAGGAATAGCTAAAATACGGTAATATTTTGCTTCTGAATCAGAGTACAGTTGATTCGTGTTTTCAGAAACAGTTCTGACAGGATAAAGTGAAAAGTTAAGAGCCAAATTTCTTATTCATAGTGGCTTCCTGAACCTCCCCCTGGAGTATTCCTAATACTTTTTCTGATGTATATTTCTCCAGAATATCCTTCTTCAGGAACCCAGCATTCTTGTTTGCAAAAACTGCCAGAATTAACAGCTTCAGGTTGTCATCAGCTGTGATAGAACCGAGGGGTCCTCCTTGTAGATGAAGATCCATACATATGTTTCCTGTCTTTGATCAGATAGGAAAAAAATAACACATTGCATCGAAAGGAATTACAGCCAAAGGTTAGGCAATATCCTTCCTTTAGCCAAGAAGGAAAATTGTCTATGCTGGAACGAGTGCTAAAGGAGCTTGGTGGCTTTTAAAAGAGGATAAGTAGGATGGAGATGGTGAAAAAATTTAAAGTGAAGATAATAGATTTATGCTCAACTGTTTGAAGTACTGGAGATCCCAGAAAGGAGAGGCTATGTATAGTGGAGCACAATACATTTGTAAATTCAGCTTCTTCTTAATGATGTGCTTCATTGCAGTGTAAGCAAGGGATAGAACACCCCACACTATGCAGCTCAAAAACATTTTTGAGTTTGTATGACAGTAGCTTCACATGTGTAACTTCTTTGAAAACATATTTGTTTCTATAAGAGCTTTTTTGAGAGGCACACTTCAGAAGGGAGTGGGATCACAAGGGAGTTAAAACAGAATTAGTGCTTGTGCATACTCCAACAGAATTAATTCTAAAAATATTCTCTCTTTTTCTACTGGCTCTGGAACCATGTACTCCTTCGTCAAGAGTACAAAAATAGGAGTTTTGTTCGTATCATAACTTGTAATTTTGAGGCAGGGGGAGACAGATTTAAAACTTCACAAAGTTTTATTTCAGCACTTACATGATGCAAACCATAGCTTATGCATAAAATTATTTTTTACACTGAACCAACATGTGGGTTCAAAATTAATTTTGCAGAATCTGTAAGATGTGCTGGTTTTATATGTCCTCAAAAGTAATGACACATGCCTTAGTAAATAATCCAGTAAACAATGTAAGAAGATGTAAAAAAGAATCTTCTAAAAGGAAGGTGAGTTTAAATATCTTTCCAGCACAGTCCAGCAAGCACTTTACTAAATCACTGCACTGTGTAGCAAATCCACCTGTTCATTTGTTCTGAACTAGAAATATAAACTCATTTTTTTTTCTGCCCATTAAGTAATCTAAGCTGCAGCCTTTTCTATACATGCAGGTTTTCAGGGTCAGTTCCCTCAAATTAGATGCTATGTATCAATTATAGTACTTAAAATTTCAGTATTTCAGTGCGCGCACTAACAATAAGCTTTTATTCCCTTCACAGGTTTATGGAGGATCTGAAGGATATGCTCGGGTTTTCTCCAAGCCAATATTATTACTACATGTGGAAGTATGTTTCACCTTTAGTATTGCTGTGCTTGTTGGTAGCTAGTGTTGTCCAAATGGGATTAAGTCCTCCTGGCTACAATGCTTGGATTGAAGATACGGTATGTATATAACAGTTGCTATCATAGTGATCATATCTGAAGTGTTTCAGAAATACATAGAAAGACAAAAGAAATGCAATTAGAAATTCATAATCAGTATAAATAATGACATGGTTGTTTTTATCTCAAGTAACATTAATGTAAAACCAGCCACTTTTTAAATTTTAGAGTAGTTCTGCTTTAAAATAAAACTACTTGACATGAACCTTCATGCTTTTTGTGACTCTTGAGTTTGTTGATGCATGTTGAAGAAATTCTTAAGGTTGGGAGAAGTTACTAACTTTTGTTAAATCTTATTTTCCTAGAGAAAATAGTTGGGCAATAACAGTAAATAAATAATTGCAGATGGCATATTTCTTTTTTTTAATGTGAAATTAAATACTGTGAGTTAGCCATGTTATAAATTTTCCCCTTTGGGAATACATATCACATTGTAGGTAACAGCTGCATTAAAATCTGTTTCTGATAGGAGTGTTTGATTTGTACAAAACTTGTCTGTGTGAATAGTACAGTCAGTGCTGCGTGTTGGCTCCAAAAAGAAATTCAATCAAGGTAATTCCTAAGAGTTCTACTAGCATGTCGGCTCAACAGCCCTCAGCTCTTTCTACAGGCTTGTCATACAAAACACAGGGAGAGAAAAATATCAGAGAAGTGAATCTTGGGGGCCCTTCTGAATGGACAACTGTCTGAATTAGCTGTGGGGAGATTGCAGCAAAGACAGGTAAAGCATAAACACAAGAGGTTGACTTTGCAATAGGTAGACATCTACCTCTAATGAGACAACCACTGCTACTTGCTCAGGATTCTTAGAAAAATGTTCTTGTTCATGCTTTATTCTTGCTCTCAAAAATTAGAAAGAGAAATACCTTAGAATACCAAACATAATATTCCTTTCTATATATATAAAATCAAGCAAACTGAATTTGTTGGCCAGTGAGTCATGGTGTGGGGTGCAGTCACTGCCCCAGTAAATGTGTTTGTTATAGTTTACATTAAATTTATAAGAAGTGGAACAATTCCACAGAGTCATCTGGGACAGTCCCTGTCTAGACTAGCTGTTGGCCTACAAGGACTTATTTTCCAGGCACAGTAACAAATTCCACTGCACACTTGCCCGTTCTGAACATCCTTTAAAGAATCAGAGAGCAGCTGCAGACAAATGTACCAGAAAGCCTATTGTGAAAATCTTGATTTGGGTTCTGCTGGAGTACTCCGAGCATCTCAGAAACTGTGGGACAGTGTTTAGGTCCTACTCACTGGCAAAAAGATGGCAATCCTACATCTCCATTTGAGATCTGTAATGATATCCACATTGTGGGTGCAAGGTGACAAGAAGATGAAAATGGCAGGCCTTGGTGAGGACTGCAGGTTTGCTCTTTTTCAGTGAAGACTTATTCTTTGTTTTTTCTCTTGGGTTCTTCAGGCTATGGAAGAGTTCCACAGCTATCCAACGTGGGGAATGATTGTCTGTATATCTCTGATGGTGTTGGCCATACTGCCAGTACCAATAGTCTTCATGGTGCGCCGTTGCAACCTTATTGATGACAGCTCTGGTAGTTTGGCATCTGTATCCTACAAAAGAGGCCGGATAATAAAGGAACCTGTTAATCTAGAGGGGGATAATACAAGTCTGATTCATGGGAAGAGTCCAAGTGAAGTGCCATCTCCAAATTTTGGCAAAAACATATATCGAAAACAGACAGGATCACCAACTCTGGACACTGCTCCAAATGGACGTTATGGTATTGGATACCTGATGGCTGACATGCCTGATATGCCGGAGTCTGATTTGTAACTGCAGAGAAAAAAATGCTGTTAGTTTCTCCTCTCTCACTGATCATGGCTCTCCTACGAGATGTGCTCAGCTTCACTTAGTAGGGTGCGATCTCAGGTACTCCATAGCGACAGTCTTTAAAATGCCATGACTGTATGTGCAGGTTGAGAAAACTGGCTTTGGATTAATCCTCCAGGGTTTTGTTTGCACTGAAGGGAACACATTCAAAATCAGTGGTAGCCTACATCTGCCAGTATAGCCAAGCCAAGGATTTGATTTTTTAATTAATTTCTAAATTTAAAGCTTTCTATCTCTAAAGCCCAGGTCTCACTCAAATGAGAAACTATTTGTGTGGTAGTATCAGTGAAAATCCTTTTTTTTCTGCTTTCAGGTTAACTCCCCAGTATTAAAAGTGAGCTCCAAAGTAGTTCACCAAACCAATGTTTGTGTAAAGGCTTGTATACTTTATGTAGATATATTATCTGTACTTATTTTGTTAGCACTGATAATTACTCAGGCTATTAGCTGAGTAAAAAACAAACCTGCAAACTATTTTCTTATGTAATAGCTGTATAAAGCAATAGGATTAGAAAATCGAGGAGTAGACTTACAGGAAGGTGAGGAAAGATTCCCTGTTCACTGGGGACTGCATAAACTGTGTCTGTATACTTTGTGTAAAATACTTGCTTTTTCAGTGTGAAAACAATGTTAGAGTGAGTCACTCCAAGAATCTTAAGGATTGTGCAGATTCTGCATTTTTTCTATGCTGTGTGCCTAAAAAAGACCTTCTTGATATTTATTGTGGTTACAAGATTACATATATATTATATTTATAATATACTTGTAATGTAAATATGTATATTATTCTGTATGTAATCATTTCAAAAGTTGAAGCAAGATGGCTTTTTTAATTAGTTTCCTTCAGTTTTGCTTCTGTTTTATGTAGGTAATTTTTTTCAGTCAGTAATTGTTAAGAACTGTATGGCATTACATTTTAACCTATGAATAAAGAAATTGACAAGATGTTTCTCTGTGATTTCCTAATATGCTTATTATAACACAGCCGGCTTTTCCCTCAGCTAGACTGTCTGAAAGAAAAACAATTATGGAGTAGAGATGCTAAAAGAACCTGAAAACAAAAAATCCTACATCATTTTAATAAACTGTTGGACAAGGGCTTTTACTGTGAATATAGTAGTTGATGTAGCACTGTAAACTCGTATGATACTCTGGAAGCTAGTACATGATTTATTCCTTACCTTAAGGATTTTTAAAGTTAGGCGTAAGTTCTGACTTCACTGCCTCTAGTAAGCTAAGGGCATAACCTAGCTACATTGTCCCAGCATCAGACAGCGAGCCAAATTAATTCATTTGAGGTAAATGCAAGTCTCAGAAGATGTGTGCTTCAAGAGAACAGTTTTGAGTGTGTCAAGTGTAGAAAAGCTATGCCAAACAAATGAAAAGTATGGAAATCTTAAAACACCTTAGCAACTTGATAAAAATTTCCTTAGGGATAACTTGGTTTTGGAGGATAATCCCAGATCCTTTTTCATTTCTACCTGGAGCTTTTCACATAATTTCCATCACAAAGTTGCACTAGTAGCATTTGCTGAGAAACAGCTATATTTAATTATCAGGCTCATCTTACAATAGTTAGAAGTTGTGCACATAAAATAGGGTTACAAGGAGTCCTCTAAAATGCATGTATTAGAACATATGATAGATGGCATAATTTAAGCAGGTTGCTCATTCATTATTTATCAATTGTCAATACTAGTATGTGTGTAATGGATGGCTATTATAGACACAGAGCAAGCATGTACAAAATATTCCTGCTGCAGCAGAGCAGCTGCAGCTTTCCGCCATCATACCGCATCAGGCTTCTAAAGTAAGTGACTGCTCAGGGTAGTTGTCATGCATCCCCTCTGTGCTCAG
Organism: Coracopsis vasa; assembly: GCA_026283785.1. Lineage (NCBI taxonomy): Eukaryota > Metazoa > Chordata > Aves > Psittaciformes > Psittacidae > Coracopsis > Coracopsis vasa. Next base: position 24,807 of record JANHGB010356001.1, read on the forward strand.
TACACAAAGTGCCGAAATCTGTTGTTACAGCCTAGTTGCCTGGAGTGACATCTGTTTTTAGTAATATAGATGCTAGATTTAAATGTGAATTGGTGGCCAAATGTCTGCTGCTGTACAAGATCTGTTAGAAAGAACAGGAGCAAAAGCTTACTATCAAAATGCAATAGGCTACTTTGTTTTAAATAATTGTGAAGGGGACTAATGCTGCTTAAGCAGACAGCTAAAGTTTATTCTGCTATGGAATAAATATGTCTTGTTTCTGCCCTTTTGCCTGTCTCCTTCAACACTTTATAATGAGTATTTAGATTTAGCACCCATTTAAACTACTGCTTCTTAATCAATTGCTTCCTAATAGCCAATTAGGATGTATCACCTCATCTTTATAGAAATTTTCAGGCTTGATGTATGTCAGAATGTATGCCCTATCTACCTGTTTCTTAGTTTGATCTTATCATGATTGAACAACCTGAAGTGGAGAAATTCTTTAACCTGGTTTAGTCTGATGGGCTAAAAATGAAGGCATTGTCTGTCTTCCGTAAAGAAGCAAGACTGGTCCAAAAAAGTAGCTAGATGAGGAGGTTTAAAAACATCAGAAATAATTAATATAAAGGGTAACATCCAGGCTCTTGGATATTAATGAACAAGCTGCTGAAGCAAAGTACGAAATTGTATGTACAGTTGCTGGTAAAACCAAGGGAATTCACTCTGCTTTTACACTTCAACTTTGGGAGCAAGTTGCTACTTGCTGTCCTTATAAACAAAAAGAAAAGAGCAGGAGAGAGAGGTTTCAGATATTTATCTGAAAAGCCAGAATGTCTATGTGGCGTGTCAGTCATAACCACAATTAATTTATCCTTTTTTTTTTTTTTTTCTAAGGAAAAGATCATTGAAAAAGGCAGTCATGCTTAAAATTAAAGAAAATCTTATTTGTGTCTTACACAATCAGAAATAGCCTAAGAACAGACTCATCCATGTGGAAAGTGAAAATAGATTTCCAATATAATTTATTGCAGAAGGCTTAAGGTTTCTGAAACCAATATGCTTTGTGAGATCTGATTTCCCCAAAGATAACATGATTAGTCAGCATCAGTATGGCACAAATAGAGGCCATTTCATTACCTCCATATTCTTCGATGAAGGTTCTCATATGCAGTGACATATATTCAGGACAGTTACCACACAGTCTTGTTGCCTGTTCTTAGTCTTTTCTGATGTATCAAAATTTTATCAATACTGTATCGAGTTTGCATGGCAAGGTTTTTGTAGCAAGGGAAGCTAAAGGGTTGCTAGGAGCTTCCTTGGTGCCTAACAGAGCCAATGCTAGCTGGCTCCACGATGGGCCCACTGCTGGCCAAAGCTGAGCCTAACAGCAACACTGGTAGCAGCTCTGGGATAACACATTTAGGGGGAAAAAGAAATCTGTGCAACAGCAATTACAGCAGGAGTGACAGTATGTGAAAGTAACAGCTCTGAAGACTCCATGTCTCCCTGCAGCCCATGGAGGTCCATGGTGGAACAGATCTCCACCTGCAGCCCATAGAGGACCCCATACAGAAGCAGGGCAACGCCTGAAGGAAGCTGTTACTCTGTGGGGATCCCATGCTGGAGCAGGCTCCTGACAGGAGCTATGGCCCCGTGGAGAGAGGAGCCCACACTGGAGCAGATTTGCTGCAGGACTGGTGAGCCCACAGGGACCCAAGCTGGAGCAGTCTGTTCCTGAAGGACTGCACCCCATGGAAGGGGCCCATGATGGAGCAGTGTGTGAGGAACTGCACCCCATGGGAAGGGCTCTCTCCCTGGGGAGAAACCCCAAGCTGGAGCAGGGAAAGAGTGTGAGGAGTCCTCCCCTGAGAAGGAAGGAGTGGCAGAGACATGTGATGAGTTAAGCACAATCCACATTCCCCATTCCCCTGAGCTGTTCTGGGGTGAGGAGGTAGAGAAATCAGGAACGAAATTAAGCCCGGGAGGGAGGGAGGGAGTGGTGGGGGGAAGGTGTTTCAAGATTTGTTTTTTTCTAATTATCCTACTCTGATTTGATTGGCAATAAATTAAACAAACTTCCCTGAGTTGAGTCTGTTTTGCTTGTGATAGTAATTCATGAATTACATGTCCTTGACCCAGGAGCCTTTTGTTGTACATTTCCCCCTGGTGCCAATTGAGGGGTGTGATAGAGCAGTTTTAGTGAACACCTGGCATCTAGCCACAGTCAATTCACCACAAATAGCTTACAGAGTATCATTCAGAGAATTATAAAGAGAACAGAGAAAAAAGAGATAAGAATGAGATTAAAAAAAAAAAAAAAAGGGAAGAAAAAGTTGAGCAATCATAACCCTATTATCAGGGAATAGCAAGTACATGCTAGCTGATGAATCCTCATGCTGGCATAATGGTCCCAGAGATCTTGTCACACTAGGAAGGAATCAGTTATGTTTGTGATAGCAGTAGCAGACAAAAGAAGGATGTGTTTGCAAAGGGGTTTAGATACTCTGAAGATACTAAACCGTACTGACTGCCATGAAAAACAAACATGCACCGTTCAGCTGAGATGCAGTGTATTCAAAAAAAAAAAAAAGCTTTTTACTGCTACAACATCTTTGAGAAATTAGCAGAAATTAGCAGAAATGTAGTTATGACAGTTTTTAAAAATGCAGCATATTTCATATAAACATTCAAATGCCTAGTTAGATGCTGTGATTTGACAAAAAAGAGGAAATCAGAAATACAAGATGTGATTTACCTCCTTTGCCACTGGATGGTGCTCATATTTCATGTGTATTGGTAAAATGGCATGTTCAGGAGTTTTTAAAAGGGGAGAATGCTGTATTTTTATTCTTTACCAAGACAGAGAACTCTTCAGAATGATCATAGTCTTGTTAAAACCCAGAACTTCACTAATCTGCTGTACCTTCAGCTGTTTTCATAGATGGTTGATTATTTTATATCCAAGAAACAAAGATGCTTTGAATCTTCAATGCTAGTAAAAGCTGTAACACTCTGTCAGTATCCCAGTGCCAAGTAGTACAATTTTGGATCTTGGAAGCAAGCAGCAGCTTCTTGATTCAATATTTTGAAATCAATAATTTTCTAACATGCTTTTGTTTTTCAAATATCCTATTTCTTGATATTCTCATTTCTTAAATTAGCCAATTAATTAGTTGGCAAATTAATTAGTAGAATAAGGAAATCTCAAAACATAGTATAATATTAAAGAGTTCGACACTTCTCACTGCCATCATCAGTAAATGCTGAAGGTTGCAATGAGATGAGAGTTGTAGATGAGAACTGGGGGTCAGCAAGAAGCACTGAAAAGGGACAGCAGCTCAAGGAGCAACTGAAGCTTGCAACTTTGCTTCTGAGGAAAGAAACTACTGTGATATCTGGTAGTGTTTTAAAAGTAGTACAGCTACTAAAACATGTCTTGGGCAGCTGTTTAACCCTCTTGATAAAGAAGACGGAAAGCATTTCTCACTAGCTCTGACAGAACCACTATGCCTTTCATCTGTATTGTATTCATCACAACTTAGTACTAAATAAGTGAAAAATATTAACTAAGACACTCTTCTCAAGTCAGCGTGAATACATTTCTTTGTTGTTCTTTGGGGTTTTTTTTCCAACAAAATATACAGAATGGTAATGAGAGCTTCTATTCCATAATCTTTAAATTATGGTGTTAAGATAAAGCATTTATTCAGTGAAAAAAAAACAAAAAACCAACAACCCCCCCCCCCAGATTTAGACATTCTCCTTATTTATTCAGTCACATATCTTTTTCTGCTTTTAAGATGTTTCTTGGATGTCTCATGTCCAATCTGAACTCAACAGGTGGAAAATGAAGAATGTGTTTTCAAACACTAGAAATTCAAAGATAAGAGATATTCTCTTAACTAAAAGCAGAACTGATTAGTAAAAAGAAAAGTTATAAGGAAAGAAAAAATAAATTTGCTTCAAAGCAAGAATAATTTATTTTCAGATTTTTTTATTCAAGCAGAAAGGGCATACGTGCAAAGGAAGAGTCAGGTTTGCAAACTAAAGAATGAGAAATTAGGAAAAATATTAAGAGAGTCATGAAAGGGGTGGAACTGAAATGGAGCTCATTAAAAGAAGGAAGAAAAAAGATACTAAGGAAATAAGACTCAATGAATGGCAAAGTGTAAATTAGAAAGATAAAAAGATATGGGGAAAAAATTAAAAAGGACTTCAGTAAGAAAATAGGTTTTGATGGCTGCGTGAAGTATGATGTAATCAAGCCTTTAGAAGAAATAGTCTACAGTTAGATATAGCTGTTAAACAGAGGTATGAATCAAAGGTGGTTGAAGTTTTGTTAGCATAGGAGGAGTGGGAGAGAAGAGGAATGAATCAGGATAAGGGAATGCTGGGCTGGGAAGAAAGACGGGCTGTGTCAAAATCAATTTCCCTTTAAGTACTCAAGTGCCTTTGACGTACTGTAAAGTTTGGTTATTTTTCATAAAGCATTGTGAAATGGTCTGGGGAAAGATGTTAAAGAAAGGCAGCCTTCCAAAATTATTTTATTTTAGCTGTCTGATTTAAAGACAAAACTAGCAGGGTGAAATAGCAGGCAAATTGTGCCATGGATTTGAGGTTTAAGGAGAAAACTAGTTACTTAAAAACACAGAAAATTCAATGTATGAGGATGTGAAGTGAAGAAAAATGAGAGATTGTGACTAACAGCTCAGAGTCAGAACCACTGTGTTACTGTGATTTAACATTATAATAAATCTCCTGAGCATTTCCCTAGCGTCAAGGAAATGAATAGTCCCAGCCGTTACTTACAGACTTGAAATTAGCCAAAAACTCAAAGCACCTAAATGATATACATTTTACTGCCTGGTCCCTGGAATGAAAACCAGATACCCAGCCTCCCATATGCAATGCATCTGGACAGTCAAGTGTTCCAAAATTATGAATCCATAAATGGGCAACATTTGGTGTGGGACTTGAGTGTGACAGAACCCCTTGTTCTCAAAAAGGAGAATCTGAGGCACTCTGGAGAAACTGCCAAATCAGACAGGTGAGACATTAATGTCTGTGGGTCTTTATGGAAACTGAGCATTCAGCTCTGTTCAAGTAAAAAATAGTTTGAGTAAAATAAGTGTTTAATAACGTGGATGTCATATTTAATGAAGATGTCATTAATGTTCTGCTTTCCCCTAGGCGCAAAACTGCAAAACACAAACTGGTTATCTGACTTAAAAAAAATTGATTAACTTGCAAACGTTGTAAGCAATATATGTACACGTTACCTATGCCTTTACATAAACATACAGCTACAATTCAACTGGCTTTCTGAGAGAAGAGCAAAATAGGGATGGAACAGGAGGCACTTAAGGATCTGTCTTTACTCTTGCAGAAGATTTATTTACAAATGAATTCAAGATTATTCTGTAAAGAGTCTTACAAGTGGTAAAAGGCTGAAAGTAAGTACGGTCAGTACATAAAGAAAGAACTTTTGAATTAGAGAAATAAGAGGCTTCTTGAGACACATTTTGAAATTTCATAAGAAACTTTAAAATCTTCTCCAGACCTCAGGTCCTCTAAGGTCAGTTTAACAAGGCCTCCATAGATCTCATAGATGTCCCAGTGCAAGGTCAAGCTCTCATATGTCTTAATTCACACATTGTTATAAGCTTCCTTTGGTTTTGATTCCTCTCTGCTGCCCCAGGATTTCTCAGATGGTTCCCATTTTCAACACAGGCTGCACAAACAGCTGTGCTGGCACAATGGATGTGGTGGTGTGGAGGCAGGAAAGAAGGGCTGAGAGTGGAAATTGCTTAAACCTGCACTGCCACTGAAGAAAGAAACATTGAATTTTGCTTTCAGCCTTGAAAATACCAATTTCTTTCTATGAAAATGGTGTTATGAACAACTAAACAGTAGCAAAAAAATCTGTCTCGCAAAGATTTTACTTAATTTATTGTTGACAGGTAGCTGAAAATTAACCAACACGTGGTGTAGAGATACATGGCCACATAGATATATAAAAAATGCTGGTGACACTAAATCATGACTTTATCACAATCACTAAAAAAAAAAAAAAGAGAATGAACTGAATTGTAATTCTTAAACTTCTTTCCATGGCTTTTTCCTTTTGTTTTCAGGGATAACTTTTTCTAGCCCTCTATATCTGTCTTTTCCCCATTACACAATTACCAGCTTTCAGGATTCACTTAAGAGTTTGGTGAAGTACCTGGAATTTGCAGACTCAGCCTAATAGCATTTACGACACACATAGAAATTACATTCTAACTATCTGCATGAGATTTCTTAATTGCATTTGCAGTTTGAATGCAGAGAAGCTGAGTCTGTATTGCTGTGCTGCACAGAAAATGCTTGCGCCAATACAGCTCGGGTCAGAAGTCATCTGGGCCAGATCACACTCTGACTGTGTACACATGCTCTGTATTAGCTGTGTAAAGGACCCAGGGATTTAACTCTCATTCTCTGAAACTCTTCAAACCATTCTTAGGTGAAGCACCTCTTGTGGGATGTTTTGCTATAAAACCCAACTGAACAAATCTAGTAATCTTGGGAGGAGGAGGGCATTTTTTCATCTTCCTACTCTCACTTCTGCCCACTTTGGCATTCATCAGACCTTCACAGAGAGATCCAACTTGTTAGGCCAGCAAAATGCTCCAATTTTTATTCCAGTTTGTTTTTTGTTGTGGATTAAACTAATTTGTCATAGGATGAAATGAGGACAAGCAGAGTTGCAGGAGGGAGGAAGTGACTTTGCAGTTAGGAAAGGAATAGACAGTTGCAGTGGGATGGACCTCTCTTTTGGTAGTAATGAAATTATTGTATCTGCTCAATCATGCAACATTAGTCCAAAATGGAGATGTATGACTGGATAATCTGAATTTTGGCCTAGCAGGAACAATTCTCAGATCTGCTATATCATTTAAAACCCCCATATTATGTTTACATGAACTTTCACGGTATGTGTTACTAATTGAATTCATAAAGCACATTCTTATTACAGCAAGTTAATAATATTCTAGAACAAATTGTGAGTAAAATGTTAATATCTTATCATGTCTTTAATGTGAATATAACTAATTTGCCACTCCCTTAGTTTTTACCTTTTCTTGATTGCTGCTGCTGAATTAACTCAGTCCTTTCCCTGCCTTTATGTATGTTTGAGTGTGCTGTTGACTTCTCATCATCACACCCATAACACTGAATAGCTAATTTTATTTTACAGAATATCATTACTTAGCTATGGGAACTCATTTCTTCAAAAGCAATGCAAATGTGTCTAAGTCAGATCTGAAATTTGACTCCTAGCATATTTACAGGCATATATGAGGTTTTGAGTGCTGTCTGGGCAAAATACTTCAGAAGCTCAGCATGTGGTGCAACAGATTTTAAGACTGTGCCTAGAAATGAAGAAAAATGCATAATGAAAATGAAACACTTCAGTGTCCTTGCTGCCTCTATGAATAATTATTCATATGCCATACAACACATAGAAAATCTAATTTCAAGACACAACATCAGGAACAAAAACAGAAGGGTTTGCAGCTTCAGGAACAGATACTGCACAGAAGGTTAAGCCTTTTCTCATCATAGGGTGAAGCAGCTCCCCATGAATATGTTATCTTTGTAAAGTATGCAAATATGCAAGTAGCCAGAAACTCAGTGAGCTCACGATAGGGTGATTACTTTAGACAACAAGATGTCCTATACTAATGAAGCTAAAAGGTACTTAACTAAGCACTGAAGTGACTGGACAATGTCAGCCAATAAAAGGGGAGTTATGGAGTGAAGCTGTGGAAAAGAAAATGCAGAGGAAAAAATGATGTTCAGACATTGATATCACAATGATATGGACCTGAAAATGCTTTAATTTGATTACTAAAGGGAATAAAGAAATAATCCATTGTTTCTAACTTTTGTGAACATCAGGGATGAAGGGTATTTTATACGTATTTCTTGCTTGGAACAAGAAAACAACAACAAACGAGACAAAAATATCTTTGTGCTCTGCCTTTGTACACTCACATATAGTACATTTATGATGCACAGTGCATGCTTCTGGACCCTCTTCATCAAAATGCAGCCTCGCAGGGGACAAACATATCCGTACAGCTGTGTATTCGTTCTGCTAGCACATCCCAGGACCATGGCTAAACTCCACTGTGGAAAGCAGAATAAAGCCAGAAATACCCCCCAACACACACATGCACAGAGATTAGCCCCCAGTTTGCTCTACTAATAAAGGATTGTAGCTTACAGTTCGAAATCTGGCCTAGCAGACAGTGGTATAGGGAAAGGGATAACGTGGGAGATACCAACTGTTCCCTCAAGATAGTGTTTTAGCAAGGGGAAATGAGTACTCAGTGTTAGTGAGACTTGGATGTGATTCTTTAATGAGAACAGAACAAAATACAAGGAAACCTCATCCAGTCTCAGACACTTCAAACATTCTTAAGATTGCTTTTTCTGACAGAAGCATCACTCTGGTTCTGCAACCTACATCTCCCTAACCCCAGAAGATTTATAACAATTGTTGAAACAGGGAGAGAAATGCAAAAGCAACAAAATGAGATATTAAATGCTTTTTATTCCTATCCACTTTCCTTTTTTTTAAAAAAAAAAAATACAGGAGTAAACTCCTCCAAAACCGAGAAAATAAGTCCTCTGATAATTTTTTTTATTGTTTGTATAATGTTAAGAAGGTGTCAGGTAATGTATGATAAACCAAACAAGCTAGACCCTCATTTTGTTAACTGCAGGTCTTAAGGGGAAAATATGATATGCTACGCTCCTTATATGCTACTATGAGAAAAGTCTTGCAAGTAGGACAGAAGATTTAAGCTTTAAACTTCTGTTTACTTTAATGGGTGTCATGCAGTTTAACCCTGTGAAAATGCGTCCTTGTGCAACCGTTAAGGGTAAAGATCTTAATCTTTGAATCTTTCATGTGCAACACATTCTGGCTCAAATGTCACACATTTGAGCTAAATCATGTAGTATGTGCCAGTATCTTTTTCATTTTCAATTTAGGTTGACAATCTAGACTCAAAGTGATATAGCTGCATCACCCGCGTTGGAAAGAATTCATCTGTGCTGGCAAATGCTTCCTTCCTGCATGGAGGAGTCAGTTCTACTCACTGGTGGGTGCTATTAAGACTAAATTATTCTATTTGTAAAAAAGCTTTTACCAAGACTATGTGTAGTATGTGAAATAAGAAGAGTATGACTTGTAGGTGGCTGTATATGTTGTATTTCCCCTCTTTTTTTTTTTTTTTTTTTTCCCAATAAATAGGAATAGAAACAGGTTTGGGAATTGGTTCCAGTGAGGTCAGATTGTTACCAGAGCTGTGAGACTGTCATTCTTGTTATGAGCAATGTTTGGTATGTTATGAAAACTTGCAAACCAGCATGGATGAGGATTTTTCTAATGCAGTTATAACTGTCTGACTCCATGAGATACACCTTCTTCCCAGGAAGTACACTAGTCCTGGAAAGGTTCATGTACCAGCCTACAAGAGACAGGGCACTGTCAGGAATAAGGGTTGGGAGAGCTGCTGGAAACAGTGCAGTGCAAAGGGGTTGCACAACCTACGAAGGACTTCCCTGTTCCCTGGAGTTATGACAACAGTGATTCTCCAACAGTTTAAGCCTGGGAGAGTGCAAGAATAGTTTAGATCATTTTAGCTCCTTTCCAGAACTGTGAGGCCTGTGATGCACGTTTTTTTATTTTTTATTATTTTTTTAATTTTTAACTTTAAATGTATACTTGCACAAAGCTTTCATGAAATAGCGTCTGGGATCTCCATTTTGCAGGGTAGACAAAGGCTAGAAAGATCACAAATGAAGTCTATGACATATCTAAAGATCAAATCACACTTAATGGAAAAGAGAAGAAGGAACTGACACTTCCCTTATAAAGCCAAAGAAACAAACATATCCTTACTTGAAAACATATTTTGCTGGGATTAGTAGGTGCTGGATGCTGATGCAATTTCACATGGCTAGCGCAGAGCTCAATACCACTGTTGACCAATGTGTTTACCTTAGGTTTTCTTCCGTGCTTGTTCTGTAGCTTTTTTGAACTAACAGCAAGATAAGGCAGCTATCTAGTATAACTGAGGATTTTAACTACCCTTTACCCCATTGCTTTTATTTTTAAGGTGGAAAAAATTAATTGGGACTTTTTGTTTTAAAAGTTGAAAATTCAAATGTCTCATTCAGGTGCTGCCATGAGTAGCACCTGAATGTTGTTTCGGAGAATGATACCATGTGGCAGCAGATGCTGTATGGACAAGGTACATGAAGAGCTGTGACATAAGGTGAATAAATGTCCAAACAGCTGAGCACCAAGAATGTCATGACACAATACAAGCTTCAAGCCTGTTTTGCAGATGCAACAGGTATCTACAGTTGCTATAAATGACAGGAGAGAATTTCTTAAGGTTCCAATACAAAATTATGCATCAGGGAATAACAATTCTAAATGTAAATTTGACAAAGATTTATTTTGTGATATTGTTTAATTTATTTTTCTTCATATCTGTTCTTTTCTCCATAAAGTATGAAAAATGTTGCAACACATATCTTAGCATTCTTAGAACAATAATATTTTTGTGCATACACTGAAGACAGTCAATATAGTGTAATGGGTATTCTTTTTCTACCTAATAGAAGTTTTCTATTTTTAGGTATAAGTTTCTTCTCAAGGAGGCATAAGGGACTCTAGATGCACCTGAATTAAGGTAAGTTATACCAGATCAGCAGTGATAGGTATTTCACAGTCAGTATTAGAATTGGGCAGCTCCACAGGCAGTAGATATTCCATTGATTTTTTGTCTCCACAGAAAACATTCACCACTATATAATTTAGCCAAAAAATAGACTTTTCATAGCCTGGGATATCATGTAATACTCAGGTTGCTTATATCTTAAGCCAGATATACTGTGGACAACTTGGAGAGATAAACATATGCTCTTTCTCTCTCTAAAGGGAAGTTGCATTGTAATTTTGTAATTGGTGTATATTTAATTCCACGTTCCTTTTTAATTAGGCCATGTCTGGTCATGCCAAAAATCCTCTTTGTAAGGGCAGGAGTCATTGATGCAATGTTCCAATTTTCTATCAATATTACTATCAATATATACAACTCTAGGAGTGAAATAGTTCAACCATGAATCCTATCATTGTAATAAAAATAATAACCTTATCTGCAGAATTTATGCCCCTTCATAGGCAGAAGGAAATCCAGGCAAACTTTAGGACTTCAGTTAAAAGTTTGCTCATAGATTCAAACCAGAAGAGTAAAATACCAGTGGAGATTAACAGATTTGTTAAAAAAAGTACATTTTCATTTCTTGTGAGTCTGTCATTGTATCCTGTTAAAATGCTTCTGGTCCAAAGATTTACTGATAAAAGCACTGATTCCAATCTGTACAACACATCTGGTGAAACACTGCATAGCTCTTAGGAAAAAGATTAATGAAGACAGAAATACAGATTGATACAGAGATAAGTAGATCACTCAATCCCCTTAAAAAGCATTCCTCTCAATGACAGAAATGCCTCAGAGTTGTCTATGGCACTGATCTGTTTTCTCCATTATGGCAGTATAGAGCACTATACTCTGGGCTGACTGTATACTCATTTCATTCTCTCAAGTGGTCAAAGGTGTGCATCCAGCCCATTCAGTACAGTGTGGTGCATAATATTTCAGTTTTATGGAAACAGACTTGAGGTGATCAAGAATAAAGTGGATTAGATAGAATGATACATAATGCTGCCCCATACAGAAGAGGAACATGAAAAAGCATCCATCAAGGACATTAGATGGAGCTCTTCTCAAACAGTTTAGCACCATAATTTGGCACTCTTACTCCAAGTTTGATTCAATATCACATAGAGTGAAGAGAACGCAGGCAAGGTTGTTTTCATTCAGAGCACTACAGAACAAAAAGGCTTACATGCAGGTTTCAAGGAGGGTTTGGGATTTTGTAATAATTTTGAAAAGATGACAAGCTGAAGTTGATAGTTGCCTGGAAATTCTTTGTGGAAGAAAGATGCTCATTTTTTCCAGGTTGTGCTGGTAAAAACCACTCCAAGGAACAGGGTGAGAACATCACATTTCGTAACCTTGTACTAAGTCCTGATCTTAGTCATAGTGGAAGGTATAGCTATCTTTTTTAGAAAAACTATACCATGTGTAGACTGATGCAAGCAATTTTGGTGGCTCTTGTATTCAGTGAAATAGTACCTCTATAGTTAATGTACATGCAGATGTTGAGACCTTGGTTGGAGTAGCTCTTCTGAGACAATTGCAGTCCATATCAGGCCTGATTTTCTGATTAAGACTGTTATATTGAGGGAAACTGTGAGTACTCAGCTCCTCACAAAATAAAAGCAGTTGTTTTCTCCACAGTGTTGTGGCTAATAGTCATATTTAGACTCTGGCAGGTTATATAGTCATAAAAAGGAGGCTATTTTTGGCAAAAGGGATATTCTAATGCTCTTGAGAATGAGGCGTTTTGATAGTTTTCCTCAGCCCTGACAGAAACTGCCGGTGATGGGTAGGTCAGCCAATTGGGCACACTTGCCAGAGCTATGGATTTCATGAGGCTAAATTTCATTTGAAAGTAAGTTTTCCCTGTCCTCATAAAATGTGTTTGTTCTTTAGAATGATTTCATTCAAACTGATAGGCTTGGACTTCAGATAAAAGTATCAGTGTATTAGTAATATCCCTGTAGATAAGTTTTCAAATGACCACCCACACAAAGTAATAGGAGTCTGAAGTCAAGACTCAAATTCATCATGAACCACAGAAGATATTGCAGGTTGCCATTTCTGCTGCCTGTGCATTTTAATAGTTTCTTTGAATCACACTTCTGAGCTTTGGAAAGATCCAACTCACGGACACAAAAAAGACACAGTATAGCATAGTCATGCTGCTGCTGAAAGTGAACAGTACTGCTAGCCAAATAAGCAGGGAAAAAATATTATATGTAGTGCCATGGTTTGTCATTCTGTCTGGTAACAAGGGACTAGAGAAAGCCCTCAAACACACAAAAGAACCCTCAGCAGTTATCAAGAGATCTTAAATTTCTTTACTTCATGTACAGAAGATAAATTTAATTTTAACTTTTGAAGGGTGACATGTTTCTAAAGGTGAACACCACCCTCACCTTGAGAGATTTGCAGCTGTTTATTTCAATCCACAAGCAAAAGAGATTTCATTCTCTCTGCTTCTGTAAAGAAATACATACTTACTAGCTAGTCATATTTTGCTATAAGCAGAACTCAATTTTTCTAAATTGACTGTGTGCCCTGTTTTGCAACTTTTACAGGGAAATAGCTTTTTGATTTTGTGGAGAGAGATGAATGATTTGATATAAAAAAGGAAAAAAGGTCTGTTCTGTTTTTATACTTGGAAAAGATTTTTTATCCTCATGGACAACAGGAGCCAAATAATAAGTCTTTTGAAGCAAGCCAATTCACCGCTTTGTATTTTCATATAGCCACCCAGTGAGAATCCTAGCATATCTTCTCACATTGCACAGGTAGCGACATACTTTCCCCCTGTGACTCCCACATAATCAAGATTTCTTTTTTTTTTTTTTTTTTTTTTGAAAAGCAAAAAAGATATTGAAAATCAGCTGGAACAGACTGCCCAGAGAAGTTGTGGATGCCACATCCCTGGAAGTGTTCAAGGCCAGGTTGAATGGGGCTTTGAGCAACCTGGTCTAGTGGAAGGTGTCTCTGGTCATGACAACGGGGGTTGGAACTGTATGATCCTTAAGGCCCCTTCCAACCTAATCCATTCTATGGTATATAATATGAATGCTAAAAGATTTCATGATGATACACAAATCTGTTTGGCAAACATATTTTACAGATTAAATATTGTCTGGAAGTGAGATATAATATTGGAACATATCAACTGCTGCCACTCCACAAGGAAACCACCAGCTCCACTTGTTCAAAGTAATCCCTATATTCTAACAGATGCAGAGATGAGGGTTTGGTGCTGTGTTAGTTAAGAGGCAGAACTGATGAGCTCCACAAGAAGACAGAGAATCAAGTGCTACTGATTGTAAAATTACACCAGACTGGCTGTATTTGAGTCTACATTGCTATGGTTTGACACAATGCTTTTTCCCTGCAGCCAAGGAGAAAATGAAAAAAGGGTTAAGGTTGCTGAACCCATGCATCTTAGTTCAGTAGAGTGAGAGATACTCATCAGTATCCAGCTCTGTGTATTCTTAAAAGACCATTCAAAATCCATTTAACAAAGATTCTAGAAACATTTAAGCTATCATCCTCAATTCTGAGAAAGGAGAACAGTTCCAGGAAACCTCTATTCCAATGTGGAGGTGAAAAATGAGCTGCCTGTAAATGTCAACCAGAAAAGGAGGGACCACATTTGGCTAGATCAGGTAGGCTGCTAAATGCCTAGGGGGAAGACAGGGAGAGGAAGAATTGAATCAGCACTTTCTGAAAATGGACTCAATACCAACTAACTTGTGCTACATGTGACTCCCAAATCTGAATAGCTCTCATGAACTAGGAAAAACTCCCATTTGTATTTGTCAGACTAGGAACTCCATAGTAGGAGGTCAAAAAAAAGATTAAAAAAAAATAATTTCAGATGCTGCTTTTCCACAAGACACAGCGTCCTTAAAAGAAAGGGGAACCATATGGATCAACTTGGTCAGCCCTGTGACAGATGAGCAGTATGCAGCTCTTGTATGCACAGGTTCTATGTGAAAAGTTTGGCCTTCCTCTGGCAGCTTTCCTTGCTACTCCTACTGTGCAAAAGCAAGCTTTGAGGGAAGTAGAACAAAACTGTTGACAATAAATCCTGCATTTAAATTGAAGTATAGTAAGAACCACATGGTAGCATATGGAACAATGTCTAATCAATCATTAATCACTCTTTCTGGAGCAGAGCATTATTGTTAATAACAGCACATATTTACTCTGGTGTAACACGTAGACTGGAAAGCAAGAAACAATTTGCATGATGCCAGCCATAACAGTCTATTAGGGTTATTTGCTTAACTGTAAATCTGCCTCAAGTTTATACACCTTATTTTTGCTGTTTTCTGCATCTGCTGTCAGCAACCACATTAAAGTAAGCTTCTTGTTGGCTAAAAGTTCAAGGAGAAATACTGCACTAGCTACTTAGAGCTAGACACATTTATGAGCAATTTCTTCTATATCTACTCAAAGTGTTCTGTAAACATCTCCAAAAAATAGTGTAACTTTCAGTGTTAATGGAGATCTGTGTCTATCTAGAGTCAAAACAAATGATCTGGGATTATATATGTAATATAATTGGTGATAAACATGTGGCTTCATGTTTTTTTAGAGCTGTTTCTCCAGTAAATCCCACTTGATTTATGAAAATTGAAGAGAATCAAAATCTGGACATGCTGAAATGCTAGTGATCCTACTTTGAAACCAGGTTTGTGTGTGAGTAATTATAAACAAAAAAGGGGTTGATGATTATCCTGAACCATCTTAAATTCACTTTCCTTGCCATTTGTACCCATTTATACAATATACATATTTATACAATGTACATATTTGTATGTTTAGTACCCTTAGGGCAGTTTTCCAACACCTAAAGGGGGCCTA
>JANHGB010358416.1:0-40353 GCA_026283785.1 Coracopsis vasa
TCAGCTGGGCACAGTTATTCAGGTTGTTATTTTTTACTGTGAAGTACACCCCACCAGCCCAGCCTGCTGGTAAGTGTCAGATCCCCAGCAATTTATGCACTGTGTTCCCCCAGATTTCTCTATAGTAAGCAATCTGGAATGACTGCTTACCTTTCAATGAGGGTAGCAGATAATCGTCATAGTCTTTGCACAGTCTTAACCAAATTACTCTTTACTTAGGTGCTGGGGGCAATATACTGATTGAAACAAAGATTTCCCCAGTTTACTTATATTTGCCTTTCTCAGCACAGAGATCTGCTGGCTGTTCAAAACTGGAAGAAAAAGAGAAGCCAAGTCATATTTGGAGGTAGTGTAACAACCCTTATAGCCAAAGGAGAAGCAGTGTTTATTGTATATTTTGTGCTTAGTGAATCTTTGACTCAGCCTTACATTCCTTCAAGCAAAGAAGGGAAACATGTTTGTCCTGGTTTTGGGTGGGATAGAGTTATTTTTCTTCCTAGTAGCTGGTGCAGTGCTGTGGTTTGGATTTAGTCTGAGAACACTGCTGATAACACAGCAGTGTTTTAGTTGTTGCTCGGTAGCACTTACCCTGATCAAGGACTTTGCAGTCTCTCATGCTCTGCGAGTGAGGAGGGGCACAGGAAGTCAGGAGGAAGCAGAGACAGGACATCTGACCCAAACTAGCCAAAGGGGTATTCCATACCACAGCAAGTCATGCCCAGTATATAAACTGGGGGGAGTTACCCAGAAGGCCCACATCACTGCTTGGGTTGGGCTGGGTATTGGTCAGTGGGTGGTGAGCAATTGTATTGTGCATCACTTGTGTTTTTTTTCTTGGGGTATAGGGTTTATTCCTTCCTCTCTCTCTCCTTCTTTCCTGTTGTTGTTGTTATTGTTATGACTATTATTATTATCATCATCAGCATCATCATTGTCTTTTATTTCAATTATCAAACTGTTTTTTTCTCAACCCACAGGTTTTTGCATTGTTTCTGACTCTCCTCCCCATCCCACTGGGGAGTATGGGGGGTGAGTGAGTGGTTGTGTAGTTGCCAGCTGGGCTTAAATCATGACAGTGTTCTAGATGAAATGTCTGTGAAGTGAGTGAAAAGGTTTTGGAAAATTTTATTCACAAAGCCATTATCAGTTGTTCCCTGCCAAAGGCAAAGGAAGCTGTTCTGCAGAAGGCTTGCCCCAGCAACTGACACTCTAATCAATGGGATAATTGAGCGGAGACCACATTTTTCATTTTGCAGACGATACCAAGCTTGGAGGGGCTGCAAGGATGCCAGTGAACTGGTGTAGGCTTCAGAGCAATCCAGACAAATGTGTGAAAATCATCTGACCTTTCCCATCTCTACCAATTCAGCTCAACAGAACTGAATGACATCTGACTGGGAAAAAATACAGGAAGGGAGATGCCTGATTTGGCAGCAGCTCTGCAGAATGCGATCTGAGAATCACAGGGGATGAGAAGAAGAACATGAATCAGCATTGTGCAAAAAAGGCAAACATCATACGGAGATGTATAAATAGGAGTCCTAAATATAGGCTGGTTAAAATAGTCCCCCTGCTCCACTTGGCACTTTAGAGGACTTAGCTGGCATAAAACAGTTCCTGACTTTGTAATTGAAAAAAAGATTCAGGGATTTTTAGTTTTTAAATCAAGACACAAGAAAACTGAAAAGATAATACAAAATTAATGAAATTAAATAGAATCAAAGGATTTAAGTGCATTAGCTCTTAATGCATTCCTAATGATAATGACAGTGAGCACTGGTAGGTAGCGTTGGCCAGGAAGTTGTGGAGTCTCTATTATTGGAATTATATTAAAAATTATATTTAAAAAATAAGTTAGATAAACTGATGTTAGGAATCCAGCTTGTAAAAAAAGTGAACCTACCTTTCTGCAAGAGGGTGGGCTTCAGGGAGTGCATATGCCTTCAGAAGCCTTCCCAGCTCTACTTCAACCATCCTCTGATTGGCACTGGATGAATGACACGGTGTTGAGAACTGAGACGTGGCTGGGAAACAACAGCCGGAGACCTGAGTTGTTCAAGGGAGAACAGGAACAGTGTCAACACGTCTGTACTGGCCAGAAGGTGGTAAGATGTGGAAAACATGAAAATGATTGCACATCCACGCCACATGAGGCCCCATTTTCTTATAAATTAGAAAAATAATATGCCAGCCTGAAAAGAAATTGCATGGCGTACATTGTCTTTTATAATACATCAGCAGTGCTGAAAAAGATGAACACATGATAATATTGAGACATTTTCTTCTGGGGTTTGACCTTAAATAGCTTTAGGAGAACTCATGCAACAACAGATTGGCAAGATAAAAATTTAGTAACACTCCAAATGCCAGTTGCATTTCATAGTATCCACAAAACAGTCTAAATAACTCTTCCAAAACCTCGGTGTTTTCATATGCAGATGCACTTTTGTGCAAGGCCAGCAAGACAATCACAAGCTCTCTTTATCCAGCTTGAGTGTAAGAAAAATGAATTTGACAGCTGGCCTTAAACACTTTCTCCTTGATAATTCAAAGAAAATGGAATCCATCTAAAGCTGTTGATTAATTCTTCAACTACAGATGGAGAGCAATACCTTGAAAATCTACCCCTTACAAGTACAATAAATGGAAGGACGGGGGGGGAAGGGGGGAGCTTTCTTTTTCAAGGTTTCCAAACAGGTCTTTTCAGGGGATATAATACCTATTTTGTATTACAGGATGACTTTACCTCTACAGTTCATGGAATGAAAGCGGAAAGCTTTATAGATTCTCATAAAGGTGATACATACTACACAGACAGAGTCTAGACTTTGAGGAGTTACCATGGATCCAGGCTAAACAATCACTTCCTTTTTATACAGTGCCAATAATTATCAGAGACAAGAGGCTAGTCAACAGTGCAGATAAAACACCTTCTAAAATATATTTGAGTAGAATTTTGAAAGAATAGCAATAGCTGTGAATTACAAAGCATGTTTCTAGAAAGTACTAGAATAGTTCATCAAAAATGTTTTTCAGTGTATTCAGGCTATTTAATAATAATATTATCTCTTTAGGGCTAGTTCCAGTGCACAAGAATTTTTTACTGTTATCAATAATGGGTTGTAGAGTTAACCAAACTAAAAGTTTCAGAATTTCTCTAAATTCTTACAGCTGTATCAGAGTTTTACACAGTCATGTGGAAGCAAAACCAAACTCTTTATCATGACTGAACTAAAATCTGCCTCTGCTTTAAAAATATTGCAATAGATCTGGTGAAATGCAATATGTGTTTCCGTTTATATGTACCTTTAAAAGAGAGAACAGTAATAAACATCCTATTGAACACCCATATGTATAAATTCAGTGTGCTATAAAATATCTGATTAAATTTAATTAAAGCAGAATGCTGCAATTAAAAAAAACCCCAACCTATTTCACTTTTTTTGAAACTGGCACATTTTCGTTAAAAATGAACGCAGTAGAAATGTACAATTTGCAAGAACCAATTTATCTTCTCTTTTTTTATTTCTTGCAAAATCATAGGAGGCTTTTAAAAGTCATTTCCTCTGCAGAAAATAGGAAATAAAATACAGTAACTTTTATTGAATCTGGAGAATATAGTTTCCCCGACTGTGCCATTCAGTGGTAGTTACATGACTCTTCCAGACATGCTGACATAAAAAAAAACCCAAACAATTTTTGAAGGATGAAAGGAGAAATTTCAGGAATATATTTCTCAGGATATCCACATTGAAGATTGAAGTACAAAATCCCCAACATTTTTTTGAGCCATAATTTCTAATATCATGTGACTAAAACATATTAGCAAAGGAAAGAAGCAAGTCAAATATATTCTTACAAGACAGGGCACACTGCATACAAATGAGATCATATATAAGCTGAACTCTTCCCATTTGGTGAACTATTGCTTTGGAGCTCTTTCAGAATATAAAGTACAGAGAATATAGCATTCAGATGCCCTCTAAGAAGAGAAAATCTTCTTTTCCTTTTAAAATAGGGACTTTAATCAGTGGTGATTAATCCCCATGTAGAAATGGAACTTGATATCGATATTCCCCTAATTAAAACAGTCACATGTGCTTGTGCTACTGTTGCAGTCATTGCTCGGTAGAGGACCAGAAGTGTCTCTAGAGAAAGCTCCAGCTGGAAACATCCCATGCTACTACACTGAGTAGGACATCATGGGCCACCTGTACAGAACCTGTGGGTGAGCTGAGCTCAAGATTTGGTTCCAGTTCATCCCATCGAGTAAATGACATTGGAGATGAAATCCCAGTTTCAACTGGCTGTCACCTAAGAGGTTATCTACACCCTACAGACTTAAGGCAAAGCATGAGTGGCTTTGAAAAACAACACCAGTAGCTAAAAAACAACTGCCCTCACCTACCATGATCTCCTGTCACTCCTACTTTAACTATTTGGTGAGTTTACTAGACCCTTGTGTGAAGTACATTCGTGGACCAGGGCTCAGAATTAGATTTGTGTATCATTTAACTCCTTCCTTTAAATAGTATTCAAGTGAGAATTAAATAATCTGTAATCTGTGTGAAGATTGTTCCCTAGGTGGAGGGGTGCATTTCATTCATTCAGAATTGGAAATTCATAAAGAAGACATACCACTTAGAAAACAATCAAAAGACTGATGTCTGGTTGATGAAAGGGGATGGTGAAGAGTAGAAAAATGTTATTCTTTGTACTAATATGCTTTGTATAAAGAATAAAAATAAATTTATAAGAGGCTAAGAAACTATTAATGAATATTATAAACATGTTACATGGCTACAGAAAATCAGTATATTGTGTTTTGGAAGACAACAGTCTTTTCAAAGCAACCTAGCAAGCCCCATGGTAAGTGATTGACTATAAAGTAATAATTTTAGTCTACTTAAAGACATTTGTAATTGGATTTTTAATATAAAATATTACCAGAAAAAAAATATGAACAGCATTAGCTATAACTATACCTGGTACAAACAACACAGTATGCCTAAGAACAACTTTCATGTGTATGAAAAGGAAAGCTGCATAGGAAATATTTGAAAAGTATTCTTCCTTTGCTTCAGAATGAACCCTGAACTTTCTACCTTAATCAGACAGAAATCAAGCAGACAAAAGAATTTTTAAGTATTGCAGTAGAGAAGGACTTTCAGCTAGCATTAGTATGAAGACATTAATGTGAAGGTCTGGTGTTCCCACAATGCAAAGTACAAAAGTCGTATCTGTCATAACAGTTTGTAATGGGGAATGAAGAATAAACTTAACAAGCGTTCATTATGGCAGTACAATTACAAAAGGTATTTTTCCAGCACTGAAGGAAAGCATGGGTAACCCTTCTCCAGCAGGTATGAGGCTTTATTTTTGCAATAAACATTTTGTGACAAATTTTGCATTTTATTTCTGACTGGCTACATGTATTTTCAACGGGGGTAGTTATACTCCAAACGGATATGTGATAATTCAGAAAGTGTGACTTACAGCTTATTATAGCCTTTGTGTAAGGCACATTGATACTTAGATTGTGCTATCTACTCTTGTGCCTGTTCGTAGGAGATAACACAGTTGTTAAGCAAATCACATTTATTATCTTGCTACAGCATGTTCTTTTATTGCGATGTGCTCCTTACTTAGCAATTTTGACTACCTGGAGAAAATCTGAAATGGCTGCACTCCTGTCAAGAGATAAAATACGTGGAGGGAAAAGCCTCATATTCTTACAGTTCACATGGTGTTTCTCTAGAATGTGTCTCTGCTTTCATGGTCAGTCAGTACCTTGGAAAGATGAAATAGTTTTTCTTTCTTGTGTCCCTTCTGCTTCATAGCCCTCTGTATCTTCAAAACACAATGGTTTGAGGGCATCTGCTGCCAAGTGTTTTTTCCATCCATCCTGTGTTTGGTTGCAGTCACAAGATGCAATTGGCTATCAAATAGGACAAGGAAGATCAGTGTTTGAACCTGCTCTGCCGTATTCCAACCAGACACATGAACTTTGGTTTCTTTTCCTGTATGTTGGTGCTCTCATCATAACGCATCTCTTTGTCAACTTCACTGCATGTGTGAGTTCTGACCACTGGGCTGCTGAGCATGCCTCGTTTTCTCTTTTTTTTATAGATAAAAACCAACTCATCCCAGAACAGTTGGGTGAAAGTAGTACTTTCCTTGCAGGAAGAAAACAGATCTTCCAAGTCTTCAGGCAAAATCATGCACACCCTGAAATCTCAGTCTTCATTTCTCACAGCCAGATAAGCAAGCCAAGCCAGAAGGCTGTTATGACTTAGTCTTCTTTAGCTCTTTGATTTTTTTATGTGAAAATTCCATCTGTATCAAAGCTGGTATGTACATTTCCATAAAAAAGCTGTGGGTTTGATAAAGCTGCATATTCTGACCAAAAATACTTTCTGTTGGAAAATTCCCAACCTATCCTATAAAATACCATTTGGATGACACACTCACTAAGATAAAATCACCCTAATAATAGCTTGGGGTTTAACATATACTTACCAGCAAGAAAAACTAAGCTCCAAAAATTTTCAGCAGTCATTTAAAGAAAGTTGCACCTCATGCAGCTGAACTTGTTTTTAAAGTAATCTTCTGAACTTGGATATTTAATAAGATCCTTTCTGTAGCATCATTAGGGTCTTGAGCTCTGGAGACAAACCTCTGTTGGAAGCTTCTGATAATTACCACAACAACTTGCATTATTGTAGTGCCTTTAATCCCTTTCCAAAGCTTCACATTTACACTGATGATGTCTTCACTTTCCCTTCCTCCCTCAGAGGACTTTCACTCTAGGTAAAAGTCAAGATGATTATGGATTGGGGATTTTAAAGAAGCAAGTAAGTACTATTAGTAAGCATGGCAGATAGCATGCTAGCTACCGAAGTACAGCCAAGTTTTGGGTGTGAGAGAATCTGTAGGTAAACTTTGCAAATCTAAGCATGGGAGAAAAAAATAAGCGTTGCTCTGCTGTATAATGGTAATCTCTATTTATGACCACTTAGCACCAGTTTTATCACCAGTGTTTAGAAATATGTCATGCATGTGTGTACACACTGAATTTCTTCCCTATCTTGTTGATGGTCATGTAGCTTTCTCAGAAGTGAGAGGGTTAGTAATGTTTGTAAACTTGTCTGAGACATGATAACTATACTATTCTTTTAGACCGTGTGTATAATATATGTTGACAATATTTTTGTTCTTTCTCTTAGCATGTGTGAATCATAGTTGAGCCCATTAGCCAACATTTTTACTGCATCATCAATGTGCAGTTATCCAGCTGGCCTGATAAGAACTTTTCTCCACCTTCCTTCACTTGAAGTTCCAGGGACCATGATTCTCCTGGCCCTCACAGGGACCAATCCTATTCCTCCTGTCAAAAAGCAGCTGGGATTTTCATCCTTGGTGTTTCTGATGCTGAGAAATAGGGAGTTGGGAAGTTTGGTCCCTGTGTGCAGGTCAGCATCATGCAAAGTATCTTGGAGGGGAGCAAAGAAGGGTAAAGAGGTTTACATCACAGCAGTAACTGTGTGCGTGGTATTATCCCACAGGAGGCAGCATGATCACAGAATCATTTAGGTTGGAAAAGACCCTTAAAATCATCAAGCCTAATCGTTCACCTAGCAGTGCTAAGTCCACCACTAAACCACGTCCCTAAGTACCACATCTACACATCTTTTAAATACCTCCAGGTGACTCAACAACTTCACTGGCAGCCTGTTTGAGTGCTTGACAACCCTTTCAGTGAAGACATTTTTCCTAATATCCAGTCTAAACCTACCCTGGCACAACTTCAGGCTGCTTCATCTGGTAATACTAAGTGTAACATCAGGTTAAAGTCTGGAAAGAAAAGTTTGTAAGGACTTACACAGATGTTTATAGCCATTTTCAGAAATCTGCCCAGCATGTTGAGCATGGGCAGATGTGTCCTTTGAATAGGAGCGGGTGGGGTAACACCTCATCAAACACCAATTGGGAAGGCTAGATGAGTTATGGAGATGTTTTACTGGTTATTGGTGCATGTGTAGCTTTAAAAAAAATAGTCCTGGTACTAAACAGAAAGGGCATTTTTAGCCATTTTCATGCTGCTGAAGAGAAGAGAATAAAAGAGACAGATTCCTGCACCTAGGGCTAAGTAGCACCATCTGACACCATCACAGTGGTTACGGCTGCTCCCATTTGTAGCAAATTTGTCTTTCAAAAAGTCATCCAAAAGGAGAACTAGAGAATGGCAATAAACAGCTGGGTGACTAGGGTATGAGTGCGCAAGCACACCACAGATCTCTTTTATTTACCAGTACAGTTGGACATGTATGTTACTTTAGGACAGAGTAGCTCTGGCAGTATTATCCTTCTTTCATTCCTTATAGGCTGCTGGATTACTTTATTCAAACAGTGGTTATGCAGGTGACCAAAGCATTTCCCATTCCCAGTTCCAAACAGGAACAGAAACTAAAAGCTTTCACAAAAAATTGGTTTTTAATGTTTCAGTCTCAGAAAAGAGAATTTCTCCTCTTTTAGCAAGTTTGTAAATCACATTTATTCTCATTTTTATTTTTTTTTCTCCATAAGTTTGTTTTCTGCTTTTGGTTCCTTCCCTCTCCATGTTTATGTGCATCTGTGGAGAGGTTACTGGAAAAAGGGTGCATGTAAGAAAGGAGAGAACTGATGTCATATTAGTCACATATTTTTTACTGCTTATGATTGAAAGAAGCATGTTGTGCTGCTGAAGCAGAAGAGCTGCCTATCGAGGGGGAAGGTTTTACTGCAGATGTACAACTGAACATCTTCTTCCTGGCCTCCTCCCTGTCCAGTGCTAGCCTCAGAGTTTGGGGTTTGGAATTTGCTCCATCCACCCTTACGTGTAGCCTGCCTTTTCCGTCTCCAGTACTGAGACTACTGGGGTCAAGCAGCTATCTTGGGACCAGGTGGTAGGTGAGGAGAGGAGACCTTTCATTTAAGGGGTAATATCTGTCATGTACCAAAAATACCTCTTTGGACTGCTACTGCAGACCAGCTGGAACTTGCTACCATCCAGAGACATTCTCATGGATCCAAGCCCCCAGTTAAAGAAGCACAAAAGCATTTCTGTTGGTGAAGATGAGTCCCATTTTGGATGAGGCATAAGCTAAGCCACAGTTAACGTATTTTTATACCTACACCCGTAGTAGAACTTCTACCAGTATTACCGTTCCATAATATATGTGAAACAGACTTTACTAAAAGGCTTCAGTCTTTTTACTCAGCTTTATTATTTAATGGTGCAGGTGAAGCTGACAAAAGACATTCCTTCCAGGTGACATACGTTTCACAGTAAAAAGTCTTCCTACCTTTTCTTCAAGGAATAGCCATCTGCTCATAGGTATTTAGCTGGCACTTGTGGTTTAGGGAAGCTACTCTGCAACACTGTTCAGTACTGCTCATAAAAGGGTCCAATATAACACTGGCCCAAGTAAGTCGGGATAGTGAATTGTGACCAAAAATGGAAATCCTTAACATAAGCTGGAGCAGTAATGTAAAAGCATGTGTAAGATGCTTCTGTGAATGTGATGTCTTTTCAATAAATGGGTGGGAGAATTGATTGTGTTAAATATGGTACGTCCTGGGACTTCTGTGAGGGAGGAGAGCAGGGCAGGAAGCAGCTGAGCAATGATATGTGTCAAATGAGATACCTGATCTGTTTTGATTGCTGTAAAAGAGGAGTTAGAAATCAAAACACTTTGTATTAGCCCCAGAGAGGCTACAGAGGGTCTTGTCAACACCTTGTTACAGGCAAACATGAAATGCTTGGCCAGTTAGGTCATGAGTGTGTAAGAGGCATGGCTGGAAGACAGTAAACCAGGCAGAGCCTTTGCCACCAAGCCAAGCCTGTCAGCATTTTTTAGAGACAAGAGCAGCACTGAACTCTCTGGAGACTGGATTCACCGACCTTGAGGTCTTACAGTGCTGACTGCACCGACAGCTGTGAGATGGAGAGTCTGGAGGATGCCTTTAACCTCGGAAAGGCTTTTCCCACGCTTTCCCCACAGTGTGAAATTTTGCTGAGCTTTTTATGGAGATACCTGACACACTTTGAAAAATCACCATTTTCATGCTTTCATTTGTGATCCTCTGGAAACTGCTGCTGGCTTGCTGAAATAATAATAGCAAACATGCTAAGACAAGTCTTGCACATTGCAGGCATTGATACTTTGCCCTTACATCCACTGTAAGGTACATCCAGAAAAGCCATTGCATACAGAAAGGAGACTCTCAGGAGTCAATGAAAAAAAGGCATGAAAAATAAGTGGATGTATTTAGTAGATCATCTTCCTCAAATTTTTCAGCTTTTTAAGTTAAAACCAGAATTGAACTGAAGATAGAAATAATAAAGAGAAATGGACACAGATGCATTCCTTTCAAGGAACATCTGTTTGTTAGCTGAAAGCTGGGCCTACAGGAATTTAAATGCTAAGTTGATTAAAAAAATGACAAATTAACTTTTCTTGGTATCTATGACTAAGCTACAGATTTCAGGCAGAAAAGTGCCATATCAGCCTTTGTGGCCATAAATTGTCTGGATGAACACTTGCTCTGACAGCATGACCCAAATCAATAGTTACCCCTTGGTAACTAACAGAGAAATTGGTCTGGTAAATATTGTTCCTCTCCCACTTCCTCTGCAAAGAGTCCTTGCCCTGTTTCAGCCAAAAGGAGGAATTGCTTGATGATGCTTAAGTTGAGAACATTTATTTTTTCTATCTAACAGATTTAAAATTCACTTACTGTTGTGTCCTATGAAGCATCTTCCATAATGCCAGGGGTCTGCTTTTTTCCCTATGGGTGGGACTGCCTCACTGTATACATAGAAAAGATTTTTTGCTACAAAGAAGGTTTTTTACAATTAAAAAAAAATTAGGTTTAGATGAAGAATACAGGCACCATGCTGGTCAGGGGGGTACATTCTTCCAGCAGTGAATGAATTTGAATGTAGTCGCATAGACTCCAAAGTGTTTTTTTCAAGCTGAATTGTTGCATTGGTTACACATGTAAAAGAGCACTGCAAATCAAGGATTTACACATGGAAAATGCTTACTTTAGATGCCTGTACCAAGCTGTCAATAACCTTCCCAAATTTTAGAGAATTAGTCTGCTTAACTTTCCTACATTTCGATAAAATGTACATATAGCAAAGCTTAATTAATACCTCCTTCAGACACAGTTTGGGACTTTCCCCACAGCCACTGAGCAGACATATCAAACATGGGGTTTTCTGAGAATCCCACAAATATTATTTTCTGAAGTTACCTGCTGGATGAAGAGATCTAAAACACTGATGTGCCAGCATATGTTGCTTAATCACTGTGGCTTTTCTGTTACACGTACATTCAGATAAATGCATTATAAATGCTGCATTGATCTTCCTTTCTTATTATATTCCTCATCCTTCCTCAAGTTGCAGCAGCTATGACACTGTAGGGGTGAATCAGAGCTGCTGGTGGAAATGTAATCACTGACCTTGAGAAAATCTAAAATAGTCTCATAAACACTTAATCTCACGGAACTGAAGTCAGTGGCAGCACATACGACTTCCTGATTCTCCCCTGCTGTTTTGGTCTAAAGAGGAGGTTGTAAGGCCATCGCTTAAGGAGGACAATAAGCCTGAAACATGTAGCAGTCTGGTTCCTGTTCAGGAAAAAGTATTAAGATCCTGACTCTATCAACAAATATTATCCTACCTTTAAGATTGGCATCTTACTGCTCAAAAGATTAAACCTTCTGTGATTTCAGATGTGGGTAAAGCAAGGCCTTACATTAATTATGTCTTTTCAAGTCTTTTCACAACTGGACTGTTGCAACATACTTTATCTTGGTCTAATCTGCTTCAACACCTCAACCACATTTGAAGAGGTAAACCCTAAACCATGCATACTCACTGTTTTGGTAACAAATGTCTTGACTTCCTAATGATTTTGAGCCAATCTTGGAAACATGGGAGAAAAGCCTTGCTAGAGTATCTGGGAATAGCTCACAAGTACATTTATGTGAGAATGAAGCAGCTCTAAAAGACTTCTCAGTTGATTGTAAATCACATTTCAGCACTACACACTTCACTCGGTACCAAACTGAGGTTTTGCTATGCATTCAAAATTGATATAGTATAATATAATAGTTGTGTTTATTAAAGAGCATCATATGCCTGTAGCCCTGAAAAACATTTATGTATTTGCAGCCAGTGTTGCCTGTACATTTAGTAATGCAGCAGCACAGTGCAATATAGACTAAAGAACTAGTCTGCAAAGTTTCATCCCAGTAGAGTTTAAAATGGTATAACTCTTAACTGCAGAAGAGAAATTACTTTTCTAAGAAAATCTTAAAAAGAATTAACACACTACAGTAGTTCTTTAAACTATTTCTATTTCCTGTTGAGCCAGTCTTTGCCTGGCAGCAAAGGAAACCGACATTGGCATGAGCTGAAACCAACAAGAAATACGTATCTGAACTGAGGTGTCATTCAACTGCTTATTGAAATACAGATTTAACAAGCACTAACTTGTCCTGCTGTATGATTTTAGCAGGAGTATTTCTCATCTTATCTAAAGATATGAGGATAGAAGTAATTTTGCAGGATATTCTTCCCTGACTGAATTTACTGCATAAAAAAATCAACTTTCATGTACATAAAACTCAGCATTGCATTTTAATTTTTTAATAGCAGTGCTTTTTATTTCTTCATTTAAAGCCCTGTGGATCATTCTTTTCATAGACGATGTGGCATTTTGCCAGAGGTTTTAAAATAGTAGAAATTTGAAGAGTAAAAGGAAATGCTTCAGCTGTGCCTGAACTGAAAAGATAGGATGACTGTATATGAAAAGCCACCATACATGTCCCTAGAGTTCTGTCAGCTCTAGACTGAGCCACAGGATTCAAGCTTTCGAGCCATCCTGTGGAGACTGAACTAAATTGGTTTCAAAATGATAACAGTGTACCACAAATAGAAATTAAAATAAAAGTGAGAACAGTTAAATTATGTTTCTTCGCCTTTTTATACTGCATCAGAGACCACAAACTGGGATTTTCACAGGTATGTACCTCTTAGGGTTGAGATCCAGTATATCCAAACCCCATCTAAATTGTTAAATCTATTTCACACCTGTGAGCGATCCAGTCCCTCTGTTTTCCAGGATTTTCTACCCTAAAAGTGCGCAAACACATTAGGTGTTTAGGTAGACCTGTTTGGTCTGTAACTTCCTTGGACATCCACCTTCACTTGTTCACACAGGCTCAACAGACGAGGGGAGACAGGGCTATTTCTTCAGTCTCCAAAACCAGGGTTCAGCTCCTGCCTAAAACAGAATTGAAGCCTGTGGTTCATGAGCTGCACTTGTCAAGGAGCACTCCTGTCCTCTCTCCACATCACTGAATCTTCTCCCTCAGCTCTAGACCCTTCTTGCCAGCCAAGCTTATGTCCCCTGCTCAGGAGAGGAAGAGCAAGGCTGTACCCACTTCTTCACTATTGCCCTTCTCAGTAGAGAGGCAACTTCTTCTCCCTTCTGTCTTTGTCCATCCCTTCTTCTACCAATTTACAAAGCACTTTTGAAGACAGGGAGACCATCTACAAACTCTTACATCATCATCTAGAGAATGCGGAGGTGCTTGTGGCCTCCCAGAAGTAAGAGGCAGCATTTCCAGATGTCATTTCCAATGAAATGGCATTCCAAGATGGTGTTTCAGCTTTCTTCCAGTCCCCATCACCTTCCGTGACTCAGGGTTTGAAACGGGTTTACTGGTTCTCCTTTAGGACGGTTTGCAGGACTGGGAAGGCTCTGCAACCTCTGACGTCCAGATACGAGGAAGCATCCAGACACCACATGTCCCCTTCTAGGTTACAATGGGATTGTCATGACTGCCCCATGAAAATAAAACATAAATTTCTAGGTTTGCCTTGAGGTTACTCCCTGTCACCTTTCAAAGTAAAAAGGGCCAAAGGATTTGGAATTCCACTTTTCCTAAAAGGAACTGGATTTATTCACTTCTTGGAGACACAGTTACAAAAGGGTAAAAAGAAAATGGAGTTTAGGTTTCTAATTTCCCACCAGACTCGATCCTACCACAGAATAAACGAGAACAATTCAGGGCCCTTTATGGGATAAAAAGAATTTGTCACACTTGAAACAGGAGATATCTGGAATTCCCAGGATTAAAAACAAACAACAAAAAAGGCATTTCATGTTCTCCACCACCCTTTCTAACTACAAAAAAGTGGAGATGAGAATGATTTGGTACTTATGGCTACAATAGACAAGGGTTTGACACCTTCCCAAGCATTCTTCAGCATTACACTAATTCATTACACCAGCAGGAATATCTTGGACTTGACAAGACCATGTTTCTAATTTCAATAGCAATGTACTAGCTGTCTTTAAAGTCATTCTGAATGGACAGTGAATGCATATACCTACTGTGATCACGAGAGGAAGAAGGAATAGGTATGGAAGGCTGAATTTTTTCAAGAAAATTGGACTTGCATCTTTGGTAAAATTGAGGAAGATCTGATTTGCCTGGTTCTGGCAGGGATGAAGGTGGTAAATCTAGAACTCCATTGCACAGCTTTTTTGGGAACAGCTATTCATCAGCAAGAAGAAGAAAAATTTGACATCTTTGCAGTTTGCATTTAACAGACATAATAAAATACAGTACTGTTATGCAGTGGTGGAAGCAGTAGAGAAAACGCTCCAGTCTAATTCAGGTGGTGACATATTTAAGCAGTGTCCCCAGCTGGTAGTGAGTACTTTTGTGTCTTGAAATGAAATGCTGAGAGAGTAAAATCTATCACTTTTGGCTATTTTCAACTGACTTTATGTTTGTATACATTTATAAATATGCTTGTGAACAGAGAAGGGGCATTAAAAGAGAAGACGGGGTTTTAGGCACTGAGACCACTTGTTCTACCACAGTGAGGAGCACAGATGCTACCAGTATAAAGCTCCTAGCTCTTCTGCAGAGATTTTAAAATGAGGAAGGGGTTTGCTGCATTGAAGCCAGTGCATGGTGTGATCTCAGGGAAAGCTGTTAAGTGAATCTAAAGCAGTAATAGAGTTATTTTACCTAAAATTAGGTATCCCAGAAGATGCAGCCTCTTTGGGGTAGAGAGAGAAATGCTCAGTCAGAACACTGTCGAATTTGATTGCATGCACTGATTGCATAGCTAGCAAAGAAAATCCCCACACAGCCTGAATGAAAATTATACTGACACTCACAGTATCCATTATACATCTTATCAAAAGCTGAACATTCAGTAACCAGTACGAAGAGACTGAAAGGTAAGTCCTGATCTGCTGACCCAGGGCAGAGTTGGAAGTGTGCTTGCTCAGCAACACAGATGCGATGGAGCCCTGCTTTGAACTCAAGGAGCAATGAGGGAGACCTGGGTGTCTGCAAGTGCTTGGCTGACCTTTCTGCATGGTTAATATTGCACAGAGTTTGTTAGACTGTCTGTTAGGAGAAAAAATAAAAGGCTGAGCAGTGGGTTATTGTGTTACCCTAAAACACAAAAATAACCTAAGAAAAACCCCATGCAACTGAAGGCCACAGTGCTCATTTTCTGTCATTTACACTAAAAAAAATTAAATTGTTTTCATCTGAGAGACATACACCTGAAGCGGCAGCTTTGTGCCAGCAACTTATGGCCAGATTTCATCCCCAAAAACGGGCTGCTGGCTTCTGCACAGTCACTGTAGGCTTCCTAGACAGCTACCTGGAGACGGTAGCTATCTCCAGAAGTTGAGAAAGACCGTAACTGGATTGACTTCGACTAATACTAAATCTATTTCTTTCCTTCAACTGTTGAGAGGCTTTGAAAGATATGAGCTTCTTATGAAGGAGCTTCAGTTAAGTACCTATTTAATTGAATTGGTGCTGCCTAAGTATAAATAGGATCAATCTAGGTTTTAGTTAATAATTAACAAACGAAAAGAGAAGTATCAAGACATATTTAAAAATCTCTTGTGTCCTCTGATACCAAATGAAGTTCTGTTTTGTTTTATTCCTAAATGATCGGCAGTGGACTTAGCATCACTAATACCCTGTTTTAGGCTGAGGTAGTTCTGAAGCATGTCTCTACATCTCAATTTTTGAAATACTTTGGCAGTGAGCTCCAGTGAAGGCATTACACTTCCACTGAAGTCGGTAACTGAATGGGAGCCTGGCTCTTCACTCCTTGCACAGGGTCAACTGCAGCAACACTGTTGTGATGCTAACGTGTTTTCTCTGTTGCTGCAGCTCTGTTGCTGAAGCTCAAGTTGCCATTTACTTGGACTGTAATCAGATTTCAGCAGCTCGTCAGACTGTACAACCAATGACCAGCCCTGGTTCTGGGCCTGCCACCCCCCCCTGCTTCCACTCCACAAACTTCCTCCCCTAGGGAAGGGTGCTGACGGTCCCCTGGGCTGTTCAGAGCTTCATCCCTCTAACACAGGAATTAATTAATTGCCACCAATGGAAGGCTAACCACAATCTTGTCCACTATATCTTCGGAATCTTCTTTAAAAGCAGTACAAAAGAACCTCCCCAAACTGAACTGAATCAGTGCAGAAAAGGTGGAAGGTTGAAGTTCTAGAACCAGGCACAGACTAACTGCCCTGCGTGCAGCACCTGGGAAGTGCAAGAGCCCCCCATGCACACTAGAAGAAACCTTCAGCGGA
Source organism: Coracopsis vasa (assembly GCA_026283785.1). NCBI lineage: Eukaryota > Metazoa > Chordata > Aves > Psittaciformes > Psittacidae > Coracopsis > Coracopsis vasa. The sequence goes on from JANHGB010358416.1 coordinate 16,698, forward strand.
TCACAGCTAGCATTTAAATCCATCAACTCATCATTAGTGATTACCTGTAATTTTCCCCTGAGGGCATTTATTTTCTAAAATTAGAATGAAATTCTCTAAATACCTTCATTCTGCAGTTAAATAAACAACTTTATCTCCTGGGAACATCTCCCTGTCCTTAACAGCCTGTCTAGCAGGTGTGTTTTATCCCTAGATGTCCCAACTTCTGTTAAAGAGTCCACACACCTGAACACCAGTTTTTGCAATGTGTTGACCTATTTCTCACCTCACTGCCCTGGCTGAATTGTTTTGTTGGCAGATGAGCACAGCAGCTGGAAACCTGCCTTTAAAAGAGAAGTCCATGCATCACACAGAGGCAATCAGTTAAGAAGTGTAATTCAGTAATCAAACTTAGCTCAGCTTTTTGCCTCTCCATAAAGATCTGTGAGGCATTTGTAATTGGAACTTGTTTTGCACGCAGTAAACAACCAAGCTCCTACTCCAGAAAAGAAAGGTGTTATTACTGCGAGGTGGCAGTCCATGAAATACTGGGGTAGCAGGATAAGAGGCAAGCAGTTTGAGTGTGGACTTGGATAACGAGTTTCTCTTTAATTACTGTTACCTGAGAGATTGCAGATGAGATGTCTCATGCCAAGGTAAGATGAAGGAAATTCTGGGAGAAGGAAAAATACTTCTAATTGAAAAAAAAAAAAATTAAAATAACATCATTTTTATCAATAAAAATGTTTTTCATGGCCGGGGCTCCCCCCTTCCCTCGGATCTGCCGCTGGGGCCGCTGCCCGCCGGCGCCGGGCCTCCCCGACAGGACGGAGGCTACGCGCAGCTCCTCCGAGGGGATGGATCCGGCCGTCGAGTCTACCCGCGGGCTCCTCACAAAAGCAGTTTCTGAAAGGGCGCAGCTGCGAGGGTCCCGTCTACGAGAGGGCACCGGAGCCGCAGCGAGGTGCGGGCGCCCGGCGGAGCGAGCGGAGGACTGCTGGGCTCACCCCTGTCCCCCCAGACGGCGATCTCCACCCTAAAGGGCGAGTGTGTGTTTGTGTGTGACGCAGGCGACCCCGAAGGGGAGACAGGGTCCACCTCTCCCCCGAGGAGCCCCCGCCCCGCTGCCGCCCTCTCCTCACCGCCCGCCCCGTCTCACCCCCGGATCCCGCCCCTGGAGGTAGCTCTCCCAGGGGAAGCCGGTAGGGAAGGATGCAGGCGGCAACTCCGAGGTAATTATTAATGGCCGTGCCCACCGGGGCGGGGGTGGGGGGAGAGGCGAGGTGACATAAAATGGGACGGCGGGGGGCTGGGAGAAGGGAGCCGCCGTCGCGGAGCCCCGCCGGCAGCATGGTCCGCGCCGCGCCAGTTCTGCTGCTGCTGCTGTTGCTGGGGCGGCCGCTGCTCGGGGCGCCGGGGCAGGGTGCGGGCACCTGGTCGCGCTTCGCCCGGCTGCCCTACCCGCAGGACCAGCTCTTCCTCCACGACACCTTCCCCGACGGCTTCCTCTGGGGGGCGGGCAGCGCCGCCTACCAGACAGAGGGCGGCTGGCGCCAGGGCGGCAAAGGCGCTTCGATCTGGGACACCTTCGCCCACCGCCCGTCCACGCCGGCGGGCGGCGACGTGGCCAGCGACAGCTACAACAACCTATTCCGCGACGCCGAGGGGCTGCGGCGCCTGGGGGTCTCGCACTACCGCTTCTCGCTGTCCTGGGCCCGGCTGCTGCCCAATGGCACAGCGCCTGTCAACCCCGCCGGGCTGGCCCACTATGGCCGGCTGCTGGGCCACCTGCGGGAGCTGGGCATCGAGCCCGTTGTCACCCTGTACCACTGGGACCTGCCGCAGGGTCTGCAGGACGCCTTTGGCGGCTGGGCCAGCCCTGTCCTGCCCCAGCTGTTCCGTGACTACGCCGAGCTCTGCTTCCGGCACTTCGGCGAGCAGGTGCGCTACTGGCTGACCATGGACAACCCCTACGTGGTGGCTTGGCATGGGTACGGCACTGGGCAGCTGCCGCCCGGTGTGCGGGGAGGCCCGCGGCTTGGCTACCGGGCAGCCCACCACCTGCTACAGGTAAATGGCGGGCAGTGGGAAGAGGTCCCAGCAGCTCCTTGGCCTCTGGGTTGCGCCAAGGGGATGGGTATGGAGGCTGCTGGAGAGGAAACCCAAACGACGTGCCCGACAGAGTGTGAGCAGCTGGATTATGGGGTAAAGGATAAAGAGCTGGTAGGCACGAAGTTTCTGTCTGCGGTTATTTTGAGTTAGTGGAAACATGCTGAGTTAAAGTGCTCTCTGTATCCTGCAGAAGCGTTCATTCCTTGAAAATGCCGTTCTGGGTGGGTGAGTGGATGCATTTGGCAGTGCCAGCCAGCGCCGGCTTACTAAGGTTACTGTGCAAATGTTTAATATGACTGCGAAGAGAGCTCATGTATTGATAAAAATTCATTGTGAGTTAATGGGGGTGGTAAAGGTGGCCGCAATGTCATCCTGAGACAGAATGTGGGTTGTTGTTTTGAGTATGACCCCTTCTGGGGTAGAACGACTGTTCCCCAGCTAGCCTAGTGAGTGGCATAAATAATTTGCTATATGTAATTTTTATGCAGTGTGTCTATATGTGGTGTAATTGTAATGTTTGCTGTAAGCAAACATTTTGGATTCTCAGGGAGAATTAAGTGAAAGTGTGTACAAATCCTTCCAGTGACAGGAGAAAGGATTCAGCCTAACTGCAATGGTGTGGCCATTAAGGTACGCTCTGTTGTACCTTAATCCACATTTATGAACTCTGGTAATGTCTATCTGTTCAACATACACTTAACCGTCAGGACTTACAGCCTAATGAGTATCGTACATTAGATGTGAACACCAGGAAAACATCCAGCACATGCCTTTCTCAACTTTTTGCCACTTTCCTGCATTACTTTTGCATTGTTTAGTGCTACAAATAAGAGAAAATATAAGTGGGGAAAATGTGGGTAAAATTTCAGATCAAATTTCTGGTCCTGAAACCTTTAAACTCTTCATTTAGTATGGTGGGGTGTACCTGACTGTTTCACTCTTGAGTATATCCCACATGACCATAGTATCTGCCTGAGTCCCTCAGAATCTCAAGCATCTGCTTGTTCTCATAAAAGCCCTATGGAGAAGGAAGGTACTTTTCTATTTAAGAAGTGAGAAACTGAGGCATAGACTTTGCCTAAACCATATAAAAAGTATAATTAAAGTCTACCAATACTTGGTTTTAGTGAGAGAACCTCGTGTTTAGTTTTGTCCTAGTGACTGTCAGTCCGGGTTTTCACAATTAGCAGACGTTTCTTTGTACACAAGAGTGTAAGGCAGCAAGGTATCATTTTTTCTACCTTTCATGAATGAGGAACTGAAACACAGATGCAGTTAAGACCCTAAGTGCCCACTGACTATTAGTGCCCTTTTCCTGGCATGTGCTCTTTTTAGAATATTGGTCAGTTTTACTGTACTTTCCGCTCTTCTGCATTTCAGATCCCAAAATTTCAAATCATCTTCAGAGAAAATAAGGGTTGAACCATTTATGCAGAAGAGCTCCCAGAACAGCTCCTTCAGATAGGAGTCTTCAGTACATGCAGAGAGAGAGCCAAACACTTCACGACAGAGAAGTGAACAGCTTTACCACTGAAATCCTCCTTTTCCTTCTTACATCTCCATAGCTTATTGATACGGCACCTTTCAACTTGTGCAAGCAACGAAGTAGGATGCTGTGTATGGGTTCTTTGACTACACAGCCTGATAATCTGTAGAGAAAGTGCATGTAATTGTGTAATGAAAGATTAAACTATTCTGCATTTCCACGTGCAAATTAAATTGTTCTATGTAATCCTTGAGTGATTGACTTTGCAACTTGAATAATGTTCTTTAATATGTGTCTGTGGGTTCCATATAGTTCTGTAGGTGAGTTGGGTTAGTTGCTCTCAGGAGCACATTTGATTTGGATCGTAAGGCTGTACAATAGTACCGCTTTGTCACATAACCAGGAGCATGTGTGCAGTGCCAGGCAGTGCTAATGGGAGATACAGTCCTCACAGCCCCGCCAGAAAAGATGTGGTTGTATTATCTCCACAAAAAAACCCTCTTTCAGCTGCTTAACCTTTTGCTGCTTATCTCTGACATTACTCAAGAGGTCTGGTCCCAGGTTGCTTCCTAATCCTTTTTCCTTCTCTCATCTTTTTTTTTTTTATTCTCAGGGAAATTAATTGAGCTTGCAGAACATGTTTGTTTTTTAAAAGATATAGTGGGTTTTCATAAACATTTGGTTCTCAGCAAATGAGCAGACTAACTCTTAATACACATGGTTGCTGACTGTTTTTTACTTATTTATAATACGCAATTTTAAGCATCTTTCTGCATTTTATTCAAATCAAAGACTGTCATAAATGTAAAGCTTAATAGCTAGTGAAATCTGATGTCTAGTAATTTATTGTACTGGATGCTAATTACATTAAAAGACAAAATAATTTCCTTTAAGTTCTATAATTCAACAGATATGAATGTGGATTCTGGGCTCTGTCTTTCTGAGCAAGTTATTTATTATCTGGATAAATAACCAAATAAGGGTTTCATTCAATTCAGGTTGTTCAGTTCAGGGGTGGTGAAAACAGGGCAGTGAAGTTTGATCTGAATAATGATGTTTAAATTTAGCTTGAATGGATTTCATTCTATTGTGCTGAATTTTTAAATTACCTTTCATTTTTCTGAACTTCCACAAGTGAGTCCTAACAGATGCTAAATGGGCAGAGTAAGAAACACTTCTTATAAAACAGAGCAAATAAAAATAGCATACAAAACCCTTGTAATAAAAAACACGTTATGGATGCATCCTTGGTTTGTTATTGAGGGACGTTGATCAGTATTCAGTCAAAACTTTGCCCTTTTATGGTATTTCCACTGACACTTGTCACTTTTGATATGTCTAAGTCCTTCAAACATGGGAAGAAATGGAAGAAGCTGTATGTGTTTATTCACAAAATAAATTGAATGGCTCAAGTGTAGTTCATAAAAGTTGGCATTCTCACGGGTCAACAGCCAGAAAATGTAATGCCAGCTATATATCATGTATATGATGCATCTCTTTCTCTAGGTAAGAGTTGAGAGCTCATTTTATTATGTTCTAGTTTTTGCAAATGCATTTTTTCATTACTGGCTCTCAGTATGTTGTCTGAGTTGAACATACTTGGATTTACTCAATATAAACAGCATTTGCAGAAACAGAAGAACACACTGTTTCCCTGAAGAAGTGAGTGGAATTGCTGCCTGGAAACCAGTCACATAGCAACAGACTGATTTCTATTCCAAAACTCTTTCCAAAACAAAAGGTAAGTACTCTTTTCTTGACCTTCAGTGCTAAACCTAATAACGTATCTGTAATTGCAGCATAGGAGAATGTTTTTTTCTTGGTGTGAATTGTTTCTTTCAAAATTCAGGCAGCCTTCAAACTTTCACTCAGTGCAAAGTGGTGACTTGGGTTTTCCTGAAGGTGACACAGCTCATCCTAGTTGTGAAGACATACAGAACTTTTAGAAAAAAGAAGGAATAATAGTAAATAGTACTTGGGACATTTTCCTACTCTTGCTTTCTTAAGACTTAATTCAAAGATGAACAAAGAAGAAATTCATTCTGTTTCTGGATTTGAGTATCAGTTGGGTAGTATGTATTTGCAAAGAATTTACTGCAGTAGTGATTATTCTAATGAGTAATCATTTGAATCAGGTATCTTTCAAATGCCGGAGATGACAAAGAAATGGAGTCAAACCATAGAGCAAATTCAGATCTGATGCTTCAGCTTTCTGTGCCAGTAGCTATGAATGGTTATATGATGTTTATAAATTAAAAGCTGTAGCGTACCTTTCTCAAGCTTTAATTATCAAAAGAAAAAAAATAAGTTGAGTTTCATTTAAAAATGGGGTAAACAGAGAAGTTTGGATTTCAAGGACTCTTATTTAAAGATAGAATATGTAACTTTCCCCTTGCCATTTCTACCTGATTGCACACACATTTGCAAAAGGAATGTTGTTCTCAAATATTCTGCTGTAACAAAAAAGCTGGTTTTGATCTTTACAAACTACTTTGATCTTTAATTACAGAAAAATTTGGACTACATGGAGAATAAGGTGTTGTCATGGAAAAGTAAGAGTGGACCTCCTTCATCTCAGAAAGTTTAGCTGGGTACATGAGTGTAAAGCTTGATACTCTTGATACTCTTCATTTTGCATTAGTAAAACCTCATAAAGTTTGAGACATTCTTGGTTCTCCCCTTAAACCTCTTTTCTCAAGCAGAAGAGATCCTGTATTTGTTGCAGTTTTGGGGGATCTGAAGTGGAGTGTGTGGAAGGATTCAAGTTGCCATGCATTCCTTCATATGACGAACTTTTCCAGTTTCTGTTTCATCTTGTTTCTGTGGAAGGTTTCCAGTACTTAAAGTAGTTGATAGGCATAATTCCTACCCATACTTAAGGGTATTGTTTGGACCAGGAAAATGAAGCCTAACATCAATTTTTTCAGAGTGAAATTTATCTTTTGGTTTAAGATAGTTCACCAGTTTTTGACCGAAAGCAAGGAGCTCTTAGAGCTTTTCGCATGATAGGTCAAGTTGATATCTCTATTGCACAACTGTCAGCAGGTTGAAAGTGCAGAGACAGTTCTTTCTGTTGAGAGTGTTGTCTTATGTGAGCAAGAAATACTTTGTGATGTAAGAGAAAGTTGCTTCACTCATCACATGCTCACCTTCTAGAAGGTCAAATTCTGATCTCTCTTGCTGTGGTAGAAATTAAATCAGAACAGGACTCTGGCAGTATCTTGGGCAATTATGTTGTGGTTTAACCCCAGGCAGCAGCTAAGCCCCACGCAGCCTCTTGTGGAATGGGGGAGAGAATTGGAAAAGTAAAATGAGAAAACTTGTAGGTTGGGATAAAGACAGTTCAATAGGTAAAGCAAAAGCCACACACAAGCAAAGCGAAACTAGGTATGCATTCACCACTTCTCATTGGTGGGCAGGTGTTCAGCCGTCTCCAGGACAGCAAGGCTCCATCATATGTAATGGTTACTTGGGAAGACAAACACCAACGCTCCGAATATCCCCTGCTTCCTTCTTCTTCCTCCTGCTTTATATGCTGAGCGTGATGCCATATAGTCTGGGATATCCCTTTGGTCAGTTGGTGTCAGCTGTCCCGGCTCCTAACTTCTTGTGCACCTCCAAGCTACTCCCTGGTGGGGTGGTGTGAGGAGCAGAAAAGACCTTGGCTCTGTGTAAGCATTGCTCAGCAATAATGAAAACAGCCTTGTGTTACAAATACTGTTTCCAGCACAAATCCAAAACATAGCCCTATACCAGCTCCTATGACAAAGTTTAACTCTATCCCAGCCAAAACCAGCATACCTTAGCTTTCTTCCTCACACTTATTAACACTTTCTTTGAGTAACATTATCTCCTTCTCAGTCTACTCTGGGAACAAAACATTTTTTTCTCCTATCTTTCAGACTTTCTTTAACTAGACAGAAGCTGTGAATATGTCTGTACAGCTCCTATTATCATTGGCAAGCCATGACCTTTAGGACAATGAACAAAGAGTAGTGCAGGCTGTGGGCATTTGGAGATGTTTCATTTTAATTCTTTCTATGGTGACTATGATGTGTATCCTTCTTACAGGGGGAGAAACAGGAAGGAACAGACACATGCGTGTGGATGCTGTGTAGTTTGCTTAGCTCCTGTTTGCAGAATCTTGTGGGTTTCAGTTGGCAGCTGGCAGAGTTTGAGGGCTGTTTGCTAATCCTTGCAGCTGAGTGTGTGATTGTGTGCTTGGTTGCTGCTGATGAACAGTGAAACTGCGGAACTTGATCAGAACGTTTCAGGCTGATTGTGACAAAGTTTGTAAAAAGCCAAGAAGCCACCAATGAGAGGAGCCTGCTTGCACAGACCTGAAGGTGCAAGAAATGTACACGAGGACATTTTCTTCTTCCTCTCCATGATGGTAAAAATAAAGGAGAGGAAATGATGAAGAAGTGCTTCTGAAGAAGTAGGGGAGGTGACCTCCATATACAGTGATGACAGGTTGTAGAAATTATAGGATGTGTGTTACCCATTTTAAGTACTAAATAAAAGTTACTTTTGCTTGAATACTTGCCTGCCAAAGCATATGGAAGAGTGTCAGAGGTAAAACTGTGAATGCTGATTTTACATTAAATCAGAAGAACGGAACAGAAAATCAGGTTGGGGACAACATCTCAGGATGTTCAGGGAATTACTGGAATGAAGACTGGACAGATCTCTGAGGGTGACCCATGGAATATGAGTATGAATAAAACATGAAAGAAGAGACTGGCTTCTGAATTACTTCACTTGAGAGAAAATATGCCTTTAGAAAGAGAAGGTGATTTTTCAGGAAGGAAAAGGAATTAACTAAGCACAAGAGGAGAAAGAGATATTTGCCAAAGCAAGGGACTGATGCCTTTGGTAAAATGGGGTGAGTAGGAGATGAGTGATACCAAGGAAGGGAAGGAATTAGATTCACGATGATGCTCTCTAAATACTGGTTATAAATATCAATGACAGGAAGAAGGTTTACAGGACATATGCACACGCACAAAAAAGGATAAAAGTTCAATATCAGTACAATTAGATGGACTCTTAGAAGTCATGGAGAGCCCTTGGAGGAAAGAGCTTCTGGAATGGCTTTTCAGAGTTAATGGTAGGAACAAAAGTCTTTTAAGACAACTGGAGCAGCTTGAGAAAAGAGACTCTTGATGCATTTGGTGGTAGTGGAGGTGACAGTACTTACAAGTGTTTTCTTCCTCTTTGAAAATTCATAACAGAATGATATATGGCAGGATTTAAACTCTGAGAATGATGTTCAATGGAAAAAAACTCAATACAATCTACGTTAACAGTAAACAGCTTGTTTAGGATATTAGTGATAGCAACTTCTAGCTGGCTGTGGCAGCTCCAACTCTACTCTGGGTGCACAAAACACTCATAAGAAGCCTGTCCTGTTAAGCTTGTGATATGCCTCCCTGGAGATTTGTCAGGGAGGATCTTTTTAGGTGTACACTGGAATAAGACAAAGCAATTTAAGAATCTCTGGATTTGGCCACACAGAAGCACATATTTGTTGCTTCATTTTTATGTATGTTTAGGCTGAGAGGAGATAGCGTTCTGTGATATGGAGAACTGCAGAAGTTTTACGTTTAGCTTTGTTTTGATTCTGGGGAAAAAAATATTTATATTCTATCTATATTCTAAATTCTTCCAGATACAGAAATCTTTATAGATGCAGTTTACAACAGCTGGTGTAGGAACCAAGGGACTGGGACCATGGGCAGTTCCAGTGCCATAGGGCAGCAAGGCTCTGTGACTTACACATAATAGGAAGCCCAGGGGGTTTTGAATGTCTCAGGATCTGGCCATCCTGGGAGTCTGGAAGTGCTGTGAGACACCCTGCGATGTGCTGTTCAGCAAGGGGTTGAGCTGATGGGGAGCCACACACATTTCCAGTGGACTGGCACTTTGGTCTGCACATGATCATTTTGTTACTTGCACTTTAGGTCTCATGTTAACAGCTGAGCTTTGACTCCTGGTTTAGTCAGGCTAGGACACCTCTGAAGACAGCTGAATGGTTTGAAATTGACCAGGAGACTGTGGAAATGCCTTGTTATTTTGTGAGTCCAAAAGTCAACCCAGGAATCCTTTTACCGGTTAATAAGGGTAGAAAATGTTGGAACCATCAGGATTTTATTTTACAAGCTATTCGCTTTACAGTTGAGAAGATAGTAGCAGCTATTTGTTTTGATCCTGCTTCTAGAAAAGACAATGCCAGGCATGGAGGGAGCCAGACTTGTAGCTGTTCATCACATGTTCTGGAAAGAGTTCACTGTGATTTTCCAATGCCTTTCCTCAGTCATCTCTTTTCATGTTCTTTTGAATATGTAGTAGTTCCTCTGGAACAGTTGTTTTTCAGAGCTGAGGGCAAAGTTTACTCAATTTGTTTATTTAACTTTCAGCATTTTAAAAAATAATCTCATTTCTGCTGCAGGCGCGGAACTGTTGAACATAGTTGTTGATTAATTAATGATGGTTCCTTAACTCAGATATATATGGAAATGGTAGAATTATACAGCACTTCTTTTCTTTTTGGGAAAGTAGTTTGGGAATATATTACATTGTCAGGCCGACTGAATATTTTTTGGTTTGTATTTTGTAAGTAATAACGTTTTGCTTTAAAATCAATTCAATAGTTCTGACCTCTAGTGTGAAATGAAAGTTCAGCTGGCTCCTGACTGTACAGTGGTGACATGCTTTTTGTAATATGCTTATTTCATTCTTCATCTATTTTCTTGTCATTGTGCAATGTTAACTTGAGTATAAGCAGTGTTTGCCGAGAGGAGGGCCACCGCAACAGAGTGGTCAGTTACGTATGCCATCAGGAGGCAAAATCCAGGCCAGAAAGAGTCGTTATAAACCATGGGGTAATAGGAAAGAGGAGTATTAGGAAAACGGACAATGCATGAGGAAATGGTGAGATATGGGGGTGACTGTCAGTGAGTGGGAATGCAGGAGCTGGGTTTATGAGGCAATACTGCAGTTTTGTGTGCATATATATAGCACTGAAAATTAAACATGACGTGTGTAGTGGTTTAATCCCAGCCAGCAGCTAAGTACCATGCAGCTGCTTGTTCACACCCTTCCTGTCCCTCTGGTTGGATGGGGAAGGGAATCAGAAGCAGGTAAACCCCACAGGCTGAGATATGAACAATTTAATAATTGAAATATAATAATATAAAAGTTATTAATAATAACAACAACAACAACCACCCACTGATTAATGCCCAGCCCCGAGCAGTGATTGGCTTCTTCTGGCCAACTCTCCCCAGTTTCTATACCATGTGCTGTGGTATGGAATACCCTTTTGGTTAGTTTTAGTCAGGTGTCCTGTCTCTGCTCCGTCCTGGCTTCTTGTGCCCCTGTCACTGGCAGAGCATAAAAGACTGAAAAGTACTTGATCAGGATAAGACTAAAGCCATAACACAGCACTGTACCAGCTAGTAGAAAGAAAATTAACTCTATGCCAGCTGAAACCAGAAAGATGTAAAACAAGATGGCCTGGAGTTCCCCAGAGTTGACATGAGTTGTCCTCTGGTTCATTTTTATTTATAAATGTTTATTTATTTATTTATTAAGGAAGCTGACTGGTGATTCAATCAAATCACAAACCATGCTTCACAGTGATGGAGCCTAACTCAAAGAGTCTGTCTTGTCTTATGGTGTCCAATTGCTGTCCCCACATTGCCACCAGCACTGGGAGTAGGGGGGACAGCAGCCTCCAAAAGAAAGGAGGGATGCTACATTAAATCTGGGTTTCTCAAAGGAGCTTAAGGAAAATAAGTGAGGACTGATTTTTCCTTAAGCTTTTTTGAGAATCCTGCCACTTTCAAGCAGTTAAGTAAATTAGCAAGTTGAACAGATGTATACCTCTTAACTTGAAGAAAATGCGCATTCCATATTCAAGTAGCACCTCTTTGGTGTGAAGTGTAAGGCCTTGGAAATGCATGAAGGAGCTCTTGAATTCTGTTTATCATCCTGTTTCCCTTCCCAGCCATGAACATGCCTCTTGTTTTGAATGAGAAGAGAATATTGGGGTATATCACGCAGGGCAAGAAAAAAAGCTGCGAGAATATGATTCAGCTGCAGTTTTGCATCTTAATAGTATGCTTGGTAGTATTAAAAAATACCTCTTTTTCTTCTTCATAGTTAGCTGTGATTACTACCCTCCTGTCGTATGAGCTAGCTTTTTCTCATATTCCAAATACCTCCTGTTTTCACAAAATAATATCATGTAATTAGAGCAAGTCATCGAGATCTAAAACCTGTGAAGCTGGAATTTGCTGCTTCATTGAAATTAAAATATTTGAAAGACTTCAGTTTTCCCCCAAAAAAACCCTGAGAACTAGGGAAAATAACAAATCTGTCATTTTATTTTTACTTTGCCGTGGAAATTCTTGGTTTTCCATTTTGATGTGGTATTGAAAAATTTCATTTTGATACAGCGAGTCAGTCAGTCATTTCACACACTGCCTTCTGTATTCTTTCATTGGATGAGTGCCCACTGCTTCAGATTGGGTCAGTTTACCCTTGTGAAGTTGCCGTATATCCTGCTGCAATATGACTTGACTTCTTGAAGCTGCGGATTGATGCCTTTTATTCTTTGATGAAAGAAATAGTCTTAGAGCTGTAAGGACAGAATTACTGCACCATAGCGGTTACTCTGTGTCTCGTATTTGTAGCTGGGCTGCTTGTTCCACTTTTGTGTGAAAGTGTAATTATTCAGTCATTTACACGCTTCTCTTTCCTGTTTCTGGTAAAAAGAAAAGTGGTACTTGAAGGAGGCAGATGCTTAAAAGGGAGGGAAATTCTAATAAAAGCAGCATCAAATTGTCACAGCCACTCTGAGTCTGGATGTTAGAACCAACAAACTGTAGCACAGGGCAGCTCAGAAATAGCCTTTCCCATAGCTCAGCTTAGGGCAAGGAAGTAGAGAACACTTCAAAATTGGTTGGTGTTGAAATGGTTATAGAAATGGCATTGTAGTGCTAAGCCATGAAAGGTGAGAACCTTCAACTACACAGTCAGATCCCACTTCACGCAAGTTGAACTCTCCTGGAGAGGAATGTGTTCTTTGTAAGTGGTAATTTGGAACAGGTTTGTAGAAACCACAGGGAGGAGAGTAGGTATGAATGAGATACTGATGCTGGCCTGTGCGATCTGGTTTTGGGGGCTCTGCTCTTGTGGTCAGAAGGAATTTATATTGCCAAGGAACACTGATGTTTCTTCTTGGGCCTCTTTTTCCCCTCTTTCGGTGCCATGGAAGGTGGCCAGGTTCCCAGGGTCATTAGGGCATTTTGCCTAAATAATTTGTCTTCTATTGCAAGGGTTTAGAACAGTGATGCATCTTTGCGCCTTCCTGTTTCATTCCTGTGTTTTACTGTGATGTTGGAGGATTTTGTGGTTTTTCTTGTGTTAAAGGTCTTGAGATTTGTTTGGGTCATAATGCCACAAACATGGTAATGAGGGGGCATATAGTAGATATTATTGTGTAGTGTTTGTGGCTAAAAAGCTTGATATACTATTGCAGACAAGTAAAATTGGTGATTAACATATATCCTTTCTGGTTTTTGCTGAGGGACTGTTCATTTTGTGGGAGTGATTCTGGGGAATAATTTTTAGGAATGAAGTGAGCATGGAAGAGTGAACTACCAAGAGAGGGGAATTGGAAAGGGTCAAACATACATTAGAGCAGCATGTTTCCAATGTGGGAAAGGACTTGGAGTTACTGGAAACAGATTTGTGGGGCACTACCATTTTGTACACCCAAGACCACGTAGACTGTGCTATTTAAGCATCCAGAGGAAAGAATAATAGTGGGAGGTATACAGAGACAAGGGAGTCAATTAGCATGTGAAATCCATAAGTAATTTACCAATATAAACAGTTAACTGTAGGAGGCCTTCTGTGACACAAACATTGACACTGGACATAAGATTGAAACAGCAGCAATGACAACTGCCCAAGAAGCTGCCAGGCAGACTCAGCTCTTTTGTTATACCACTGGTTGTGTAATAAAGCAATTACAGATTTGTTAGCAGTTGGTGCAAGCAGCTGAAAGTTTTTCTCTGAAGCACCTTATTCTGGAGCTGCTTCAGTGATAATGAGACGCATTGGACAACCTGACCCATTGCAGTGATTATTATATTCTACTACTATGCTTCTACAAGTGTAAGGAAATACTACTTTCTTAGCCCCCTCCATTAATTATTGACCCCACCACTGAATAATTCACTGTTGTTTTGTGCCGTAACTGTGCATAGGTTTGGGAAGCACCATCCCAGAGCCTCAGTTTTATGTCTCAAAACCTTTAAAGGCTAGAGTACTTTCAGAAGACAGATAGGCATGTAGATTATTGGAACTGCAGCATATTGTGGTAGTTTGGATACAGATAAATACCTTTTCTAGCTGAAAAAGTTGTCTTACTTATTTTTTTGCTAACTGTGAAATGAATGGATTAACTGAAGAGTAGTCTCTGAGATATGCAAGTAATTTTATTTATTAGCTTGTGTCCTCAAGGAGGACATGGAAGGAAAACCTGTACCCCTAATCAAGGGTGGATAGAGCCAATACAGAAATGGTCTGTTCTGGAGTTGGTTGGCTCCCAGTTCTTGAGCTCTACTTCATGATGATAATAGGAGAGCTGGATGGGGATTAGAGCCTGCAGAGTCCCCACATTTACTTTTGTGTATAGCATGAAAATAATTTGTTTGTATTGGAACTGGGTGCGACTGGGACAGTCCCCAACCTGCAGATTCTATTAGTAGAAAATTATATTTATCCAACAGCTGAAAAGATAATGTTAAACCACCTGGAGTTCATGTCCACCCAGAGTTACGGCTGTTAGTAACAGGGCATTTTGCTAGTGTGAGTGAGGCTGTAGCATGGAAAATTGCTCCTGCTCCACAGTTCAGCAGCATCATTGTGCTGTCTTCCAGGCAGTGTTTGCATCAACTCTGAGACACAGTTTGGCATCTGTTTGGCCTCTCAATAGTTCGCTTTTCAATAGCCATTATGAAATGTGGTTTAGTGTAAAGCTATTTCTCCGCAAGTGGTTTGGCAGCTTTCCCAGTGATCCCAGAGGGATGACCAGCTAGGACTTGTTCTCCGGCTCTGAGCCAGCTGTCCCCTGGGCTGACCAGGGGTGTAGCTGTGTGTACTTTGGCTCTGCACAACTAGCGAGTGAAGACATGGACTGTCCTTGGCTGCCTGCAGGCTTTTGGTGTAGGGCCACATAATTTGAAGTGAGGGGCCAAGAGCACAAGTGTCATACAACAGTGCTGTATCAGGGCTGATGAGGGCAATCACGCTTGAGCTCATTTTAGACACGTTCAACAGAGACATCTACCTTTGAGCTCGCCATCCTATGGTCCTTTTGCAGGTAATAGAGAGAAGTGAGTATAGTATTTCTCATCCTGTGACAAAAAATGACAAGAACCAAACCAAACCAAACCAATTTTGTCCCATTTTCTGTTTTGTCCAGAGACAAAACCTGTGGTGAGAAACTCAAACACACTCAGACTTTTTGTAAACAGACTATGAGGGTAGGGAGAGGTGGGGTAGATATCAGAGGAGGGGG
The DNA here is from genome assembly GCA_026283785.1 of Coracopsis vasa. NCBI lineage: Eukaryota > Metazoa > Chordata > Aves > Psittaciformes > Psittacidae > Coracopsis > Coracopsis vasa. The sequence goes on from JANHGB010358416.1 coordinate 31,871, forward strand.
TACTGAAGGGCTAGTTCAAACATTGCGTTGAGGTACTTTGTGTTCCTGTGACTTCTCAGATGGTGGGCATACGGTCTGGTTCACATGCAAATTTTGCCCAAGTCTCACCTGTTTCAGGCATGTGATATCTTCTGCATAATCTTGGGGAAGGGAAATCCTGTACGTCCTGCTCTCCTCTGGTTTTCCTGAGCACTGAGCTGCGTCTTCTGACACAGGGAAGCAGTTCACCCTGCAAGGGGGGTCAGCACCACCTGCTTGGTCCTGTAAAGCTGGAGCAAGCAAATAGCCATGGTGGCCATGTAAGATTTCACGGGCATTGAGTAGCCACATCCTGTGGCTCTTTTGCCCTCCCTTTTGCCAGTCAGCTACCACTGACCTACCATGAGTGTTGATTGCTGAAAGCATTTCATGCCTTTTCCAAAAATGTAGAGAGAGCAATGTTTGGAAAATGTAACTTAAAACATCAAAAGAGTTTAAAACATTAAAATGAGCGCATTCTTTGGCCCCCTACTTGGAAGTGATATGTAAATGCAAGCCATATGCTAGTTGCCACAGTCCTGCTCTGTCTGGAAACAAAAGATGTCTCTTTCCTATAAGGCCTCACTATTTTCTCTGAGGAATTTATTGACCCTCATTTCAATTTAAGTAATACAATAGGTACTTACTGACTACAATGAGCAGAAAATTTAAAATGTGCATTGTCTAAAAAATAAAAAACCTCATTATTTTAAAACAAATCACAAGATACCCTTCAATCACCTGAGGGAAAGTAGCTGAAGGAAAGACATACTGCCCTCAGGTTGTGGGGAAGAAGATAAGATTAAAAAGGATATACTTGCAAACCCAATTAATGCTTTTTATATGATCTATCAAGAAAAGCGATCATGTTGAGCACTGGAATTCATTGAGCACTGAGACAGGAAAGGTTAATGAGGATGAGGGCTGGTGCAGTGGACACAAAACACTAAGAATTTACGGTATCAAAGTCAAGCCAGACCCATCTGATAGCTTTCTGTGATAACTGATTATCTAGAAAAGAAAACATAATCAATCTGTATTTTCAGTAGGACACTTGAAATGGTGGCACATGGAGAATGACCCTTTCAGTACAGGAGGAAGGGAATTTTCAGCAGTAGATAGGAAATTGCTAAAGCAAATACCACAAAAAGTTGCACTGAAAGTAGAAGCATCAGGCTCAAGGGCAGTTCCTAGCTGAACTTTTTAATGTATTTCAGCTCCCATGCTTTGGCACAGACTAGGATTGCAATAATTAGAGCATGAGCTAAATCTGGGGAAACAGTGCCAGTGCAAAGGATAATCAGGATAATAAACAGATGAACAGAAAGACCCAAAAATTTTTTCCATAAGATGAGAACTTGCTGATCACAGCGTGACCATCAGATGCCAATATAATCCAGCTGTGACAAAGACACATTTGTTTCGAGTCTGTATCAGGTGATGTTTCCAGCAGAGATGAGGAATTACCTTACTAGAACATGGCTTATTTACCTCTGCAAGAACACTGTGAGAGGATATACTTTTTGTCTATAAATAGATCAATGGTAGAAGCAGGTAGGAGAAAATAATTAAGTCCAGGGAAAGTTTTGATACAAGAACTTCAGACTGAACATGAATAAATTTAATCTGAAAATCAGAGAAAAAGGAAACTATTTGCGAAGTGTGGTTCTGTAGTAGTCCTGCAAAGAAAATAGAATGAACAAAATACCTAGCCAATATTAAGGTGAATCTGGATCAGGTTATAAATAGGATTGTGTCATATATATGCCCATAGCAGCAGAGGGTTGAACCTGATACCCTTGAGGCTCTTCTTAATTTTTCAATCCAGTTTTCCTAATCCCTGGCACAGAGTAGACACAAGATCATAAAGATGGTAATGACTTTTTTTCAGTAAGGTATTATTTGTATTTCTGTGGAAATTCTCCGAAGTCAGAGTTCTTCTTGCGCAGTAATATGACTCATCACCATCTTCTGGAATATTTTATCATTTAACATTTCCAGTGTCTTCCTCAGAGCGTTTCATACTTCAATGTGAAATCCTTTGTTGGATCCACAATGAAAATATAGCAGTTGATTAGTTATCATTATGCAGGAACTTAGGGAGATGTACAATTAGCAGGACTAACTCCTGATCTGTGGTAGATTAGGCTTGTGGAAGACCTCTACTTTCAGTGCCACTTTTCTCCCGGAGCACAGAGGAATCCCCGTAAGGGCAGCATATGGAGGCAGCACTCTGAGAGTAGCAATAGACTTCTCTTGCTTTATCTGTTAAGTAGATTTAATCAAACTGTGCTATATCCTTTAAATTGGAAAGGACCAATTAAAGGGTGTGGTTCATCTCAGTTTACTTCAGATATTTGCATTGTACATGCTTACATCTGAACTAATTAGATTACTCTCCCCATGTGCTCAGTGGAGAGACTCTTAAGGCGCCATTAATTCTGACCAATTTTGTCCATCTACATTAGGCTAAGACAAATTGCAATCTAGAATTTCCCATTTCTTTCCATGAAGTATAGGAGAATCCTGGAGCAAACAGTTCAGTCCTTTTTACACAGCAGTTCATGAACTTTGCCATAGCAGGTTCTAGGAGTAGGTTGTGCCAGCTGACTCAAAAAGGGAGTAGGCAAACACATGAAGAGTGGGTCCCTAAGATGATGCTAAACAAAATAGGCAGGAATGCACCCCCTAGCATCCTCAGCAGAACAGTGTGGATGTCCAGGAAGCAGGAGGCTGAATCTCAGAAAGTGACTGGACCTACTTGCTCTCTTGAAATAGCACCTTGTCATGTTGTTGCTGTCAGAGATGCTACTGGCCTGGATGGATGGTTGATTGGACTGAGCAGAGCATCCCTTTTAGAATCGTAGAATCATAGAATGGTGAGGGCTGGAAAGGACCTTAAGATCATCAAGTTCCAACCCCCCTGCCATGGGCAGGGACGCCTCAGACTAGACCATGTCATCCAAGGCCCTGTCCAGCATGGCCTGGAACACTGCCAGGGATGGTGCATTCACAGCTTCCTTGGGCAACCCATTCCAGTGCCTCACCACCCTCACAGTAAAGAACTTCTTCCTTATATCCAATCTAAACTTCCCCTGTTTAAGTGTAAACTTATTACCCCTTGCTGCAGTCCTGATGAAGAGTCCCTCTCCAGCATCCTTGTAGGCCCTCTTCAGATACTGGAAGGCTGCTATGAGGTCTTCACGCAGCCTTCTCTTCTCCAGGCTGTTGACCAGATGTCCTTATATTCCATCTTTATATTCAAATGTCCGTATATTCTGGACCCTGTATTACCAAATGTACTTAGTGGTTCATTTGGTAATAAGCATCGATTATATCTAGTATGCTTAAGTATAAATCATATCCTAATTGAATTATTTTATATTTCAAACAACGTACATAAAAGCCTTACTTTTTCTTCAGTATTTCTTTCCAACATCTCTGCTTTCTTGTATCTCACGAGTAAGAGGGAAGCGGGTTTTGATTGCTGTAGATGGAGCCTTATTTTTTTTGCAAGTGCTCATTTCTACAGAGATTCCTTTTCTTCACAGTAAGGCAGTAAGAACTTGCGTATGTGTCTCACGCAGAGTATCTTAGCTTTCTATAAGAGCATTCAAGTATAAGATTGCTTCCAGTGAAGAAGTTCAGTTAATGTGATGTAATCTCTTCTACTTTCTTCTCTCCTGCCTTTCTTCCTTGCTTCCTGCCTTCTTCCCTTTGTCTCAGCAAAATGCCTGGCTCTTTAAGCCCTTCACACCCTGTTTCAGGGCCACAATTTGCTTTACATTGATGTTTGGGCAACTAGCTCACGACTGAACTGCCAGATGCTCTGCTTCCTGATTGAACCCCAGTTCATGTAAGTGGCGTAATCAGTGAATTTTGTAATATCTAAAGTGCCATCCTTATTTAATGTACCCTGTCTTAAATTAATTTTTCAGTTTCCTTTGTACTACATACTCGCTGGAGGTTTTGATAAAAAATGTAAAGCTTTTCATGCTTTTTTAGTGTTAGGCTGTGTGAGCGTGCATCTACAGTAGCATTACAGTACGAATCAGGAGTATGTATGCAATGTGACTCTCCTAATTGCCTCCATTTGCTATACTATGGTCTGTAGCCTGAAGTGGTTTTGGAGTACCCATCTGGTTTGGTTTTGGATAAAGGTAACCTGGAAACTGCTCTGCAGGAGCACACCTAGTATAATCCAGCTGCTAAACAGCTTCAGGTCCATGGGTTATTGTAGATATTTGGTCGTCAGCTCTACTGTTTGCTAAAGTAGATGTAGGTATTGTGGCTGGAAATTAACTAGCTACATATTATAAATATATTAGGCACAGGGGTATACTTAATCTTTTCCATCTGACAAGGCCAGAATATCTGCCTGCTTACATGAGCTTGTGCTGGTCTGAAAATCAAAGACAATGTTTTCTAAAAAATCAATCACTGGATTTATTGCTCTTTCTGTCCTCCTGCTTTTAAGCCTGAGATGTCTCAGATCAGTCCCTTGTCTAGGAGCGGGGCTGTAACAAACACTAAGCTAGTTTACGAAGTGGCTCTGAGAACATTCTGACAGATGTGTTCCTGGAAATCTGTTGGAAGTTCTTGCTATACCTGTATAGCTCTTTGGTAAATTACTTAGAAATGAAGCATCTCTCTGAACATTTTACTTGGAACTGCTCTCCTTTAAAACAAACAATGTTTAAATGGTGGGCATCTGTCTCACTGTTAGATAGCAACCTAATTGCCATTATTGTATGTGGCCTCCTGACAAATGCTAACACACCTACCCTGATGTTAACTGTAAAGCAGGGCAGCATTACTTTCTGACATATATATAGCTGGGTATAAGAGGATGAAATGATGCTGTTACAGGAAATATGTGAACTTGCATTCTGTTGTCCTAGTACATTTTGGCCTTAAAACTGGGATTTACCCCAGAATAAGTTTTCTTTAAATTATTGAAAACATTATAATACTTTAATATTGGATATTTACATATTACAGTGTGCTGGCAGAATTTCCAAAGCCATGGTTGTACAGAAACAAATGCCAATCCCAGACATATTGCTTAAAAAGTATATCTGAAGCTGTGAGTTAGCTGCTTTATTAAGGCTTTAATTTGTCCTTATGTTTCTGTAGCTATATTTAAAATTGTCAAGGGAAAAATACAGGTTTTAGCTGTATCTGGAATCAGTAGGAAAAAGAAAAGGGGTATACGGGCATTTCATTTTTTATATTCATAGTCCAGTGATGACTCTCACTCATGTATACAAATGTCTTGAAGTCACTGGCTTTATATTTTGTTCTAGAGCAATCTGAAGTTCAGTAATGCACTTTGAAGTAGTAGACAAAAGCTAAATTCTGTTTCCCCTTGTGCCAGTTCCTTCAACTCAGGCAGTATTTTTCTAAAGACTTCACTCTGCAGCAGTGTAAAGAAAACTCAGTATCAAAGTTACTGTCTTTTCTTCAAGGGACAACTATTCTGTTACCAAAAGAGAATACGAGCAGAGAACTAGCGAGGAGCTGGTTAAGGAAACCCGAAACATGCAAAGTTATTCTTTTAAAAAATCACATGCTAGTCCTCCAGAAGTGCTCATTACACTCCCAGAGTAAAGTCTAAACCTACCTGTGCTAAGTAGGTTTAAAATTTGTCCAGTTGACACAGTGTTTATGAATACCTCAGTCTGTTAATACGATGTTAATTCTGGTCAGCAGGTATCTGGTGCTGTGGCTATGAGAGCACAGAAGCTGAAGCAAGGATTGCTGAAAGAAGAGTAGTTAACTAGCGTTTGCAAGTGCATGTACTAACCAACACATCCCCTTTTCTGTGTAACTTAGACTAAATAATTACCCTGATAACACTCTTTCTTTTGCTGTTTTATATTTTTTTTTGGATTTTCTTCTTTTTTTCTCTAAGGATTGGATAAAAGCTGCTTTAGATCTTTTACTATGATTGCTTTTCTTGATTACTATGGCTGAGATTGAAGTACATTGATGTAGTAATCCCCCCTGTTCTATATTGCATTGTATAATAATGCAGGATATACTTTCAAAAATGAAGCAGCTGTAGCTGGTATTTTTATGCAACTTTATTAGCATTTAGCTTCCTAGCAATTGCATTAAAACGTTTATTCAGTATTGTGTCAGCCAAACTAGTTGGATTCCTTGTATACAAGGAGGTGAAACCCAGCTTAATTTCTACAGATAATCAACAATATGAAGATTGTGTTTATAATGTAAGAATGTTATATTTAATTTTAAATGCTTTTTGTTTGTTGCAGTTTTCTGTTCTACAAGATTCCAACTTTTAGCTCAAATGGCACTTTTTATTATGTTTTCAAACTACAAGAATAAAGCAGGAAAACTTTTATTTGTACACTTCTGAGTTAAGACTCATCTCTGTAGCAGAGCGATTTTATATCTCCCATTAAGCATGCATTTAGAAACAGACATAAAGGGACTTATTCATACCTCAAAAGTGTATTTTCATGGTTTCAGCAGTCTTTAGATGAGGTTCTAAATGTATTTTCCAAGTCAGAGGAGATACAAATTGAATCCAGTTTAATCTGTGACTGCACTATAGCCAAAAAGCTTGTAGAAAAGACTGGATAAATACACATAAATCGTCTTTGCCCCTGTAGAAATGCAAAGATTCAAATTTTTTTTCCACCATAAAATTGATTGCCCCTTTTTTCTCTCCTTCTCTAGACTGAAGTCATCACTCTGTTATTTGAGTCTTTAAAAATGTGGCACCCTGAGAGTTTCTCTTCCCCCAGTGAATCTCGCTTCCCCCATCTTTCCGTGCACTGGAATTTCTCTCTTCTCCTCTGGGTTCTGACTTGGCCAGTGTACTTTACCTTCTTGTGGCTCCTGAGGAATGTGGTGATTCCTCAAAATAAAGGTGTCTGATGACAATCTGCCTCCTCCAGTGACTGTATTCACCCTAATGAGATGTGCCTTTGCTAAGTAACTGGTTTTAATTCTTCCTACAGCTTTTTTTCATAGCCTAACATCATGGAAGCAATAACATTAAGGAAGAATTATGGCTAGTAATAACTACTGTATTAATTAAAACTTGTTAGACTTATGGTTCCCTTTTGCTGTTGCAAAGTTGTCTGATGCCTCAGACAACTGAGGCATCAAGACCACTAAGTTATGAGTTACTCAGTTCTACTTGTTTTGTCCATCTTGACTGCTGAGTTAAGATAAAGTTCATATACATCCTGTAGTTTGATATTACCTCAATAGCAATACTGTATTTCCTGGGCTATAATCCCCTTTGTCAGTAGTCTGCAGATTGTGAGCTATCACTCCTGAATCTAGCAATGATGTAGTGAATCCTCCTGTGGTATCTAGGGAGCAGGACCAAGCAGTCATACTTCTTGGAGCTGTTAGCTCTTTCTTGCCTGGTGTGGCCTCATGGCAACATGTATAGATCTGAGGGTAGTCCACATAGTTCTTTCTTCTAGGGTATAGGCATTCCTCAACTTGCTCAGCACTGAATACTCTTCCATTTTGTGCAAATTATGAAGTATAAAAGTGTAAGTAGGATTACAGCTATAGGATGCAGAGCCAAGTCCAAAATTCCTGCAGCTGAAGGGGACCACACAACAGGGATTCCCATCAAGAATGACACAGTGTCTTCTCTATTGCTGTTTGTGAGTAGTTTGTTTGCTATTGCAGTGCACTGTAATCATTGCTTTTGTGGCTTCTTTTACAACCAGCTAGACTTCAGATGTTACATCTGAATGCTTTATTATCTGCAAGAACCACACCAAAGCTGATCCAAAAGTTAACTGGATTAAAGTTAATTTAGTATATAGTTTCAGTGATTTTTGAAACTTGAGCATTACTTGTAAAGGTGTGTAATTGAAATCACACCCTTCAGTCAGTGCTATTGGATGCATGCAAACCAGAACATTTAAGGCAGCTTGTAGGCAATGAGATAGTTTGTAGTGATTGCTTTATATTGGGTGTACATGCAAACATAGCTGGATCTCACATAAACAGCTGCAGACTGATTAAAAAAGAGGAATTCCATATTCACATCTGGTCAAACTGTAATCTAATCAGTTGCCTGAAGACTGAAAACTGGCACCTTCACTTCTATATTGCTTATCCTGATTAACTGCTTTTTGCATCCATCTAGAGGGATGGCTGGAACTTTCCATCTTATTCCATAGGTCATTGTCACTGATGCACAGCTACGATTTCAGAATGATTAATTTTAATAGCCAGGCTTATAGCAGAGTAAACTCAGATTATTATGTGAGTGTCTGAGCTACATTTGGGCATGAGTAATCCAAACGTTTGGTTTATAAAAAAATCATAGAATCATAGAATAGTTAGGGTTGGAAAGGACTTTAAGATAATCTAGTTCCAACCCCCCTCCCATGGGCAGGGACACCTCACACTAAACCATGCCACCCAAGGCTCTGTCCAACCTGGCCTTGAACACCGCCAGGGAT
>JANHGB010359748.1:0-40292 GCA_026283785.1 Coracopsis vasa
CCTACAGTATTAAATTCCTACTCAGCATTGCAGAAAGTGCTTTTGTGAAATCTAAAGAAATAAAGCCATTATATTACCTTATGCAAGTAAACATAAACAAAATAAAGACAAGCTAATCTCAAAAACATTACATATGTTAAAACTCTCCAGTAATTTATCCAGTTTCCCATTTGCCTTCATTCCTTAATTATATTTTCCTTCTAACTGAAGGAAATCAAAATCTCTTCTAATATTTTGCCTAGTAAAGGGTTGGGTTTAGACCTAGGAGGCAGCTGTCAGTGGTAGCCACTGTTTTGGTACCTTGCCCCCATTTTCTCTGTGCCTTGGCTCTGCTTCCCTAACAACACTGGAAGCAGGAGCTGAGAGAGGGAAGAATATGCATCACCTTCAGCCCCTTCCTTCAATGTCTGACTGGTTCCTGCTCTCAGCACCAGCTGAAGGGTGGTGGTAGAGGAAAGAAGACAGGCAAATGGGAAGACTGGGAACAGGGTGAAACCCGTGAAGGTTGCTGTGTGCCTGGTGTGAAGGCGAGAGCAGATCCTCCTCCTCCTATGAGGGAAAGAACAAGAAGGTGATCTCAGAGGAAGAGTAGAGGACTGTGTCCTGTGTTGTTAGGGACTGGAAAATGAGAAGCTGAGCAAGAAGAAAAGCACCCTATGGAAATAAATCTTATTCAGGAGGAAGGTAAAGGAATACATGAAAGAAGGGATACGTGAAAGGGTAGAGACACTGGAATATAGAGACATTGGAATAAGAGGCTTTGGGGAGCTGAGAAGCCTGGCAGCAACAGTCCATACTTCTCACACCTGGCATGTTCTCTCTGTTCTGCACACCGGGTTCATGCTGAGCCTGGGCCAGCATCTTTTCTATATGGAGTGAAGGCTCTCTCTGGAAGAGACCAGAGGTTTGACTGGCAGGGACAGAGGGTAAAACAGTTCAAACCAGTCTCTTGCAGTTGTCCCTAATTCACCAGAACTTTAAAATTTTCTTCAAACTCCTTACTGCCTGCTTTGTCCTCCCAAGATTCTTCTTCGCTCCATCACAAAACTGTAATGTCTCCAGAAACAATGGGGAAAAATAAATATCCCTGATATTCACTCACTTAGTGGCAAAATTCAGTTGTGTTCACCCAGGTAAGAAGCCCTGAGTTAGTTCTTGTGAGAAGTAGGAGAGCAGAAGATTGTGGGGGAGGAGGAGGAATTATTTTTAAAAGATTTTTGATATTCTTTAATTATACAATCCTACTGTACCAAAAACATTAATTAAAAATCCTTGCTGCTGGACTTGCTATTTCCTGCACTAGTTCCTTCAGTAATCTAGAATGGAGATTAGCTGGATTTTGTCACACTTGGCAATCTAAGATTTTCTTCTTAGAGCTATGGCTTGTTTCTTCTACTTTGCTTAGAGGTACTGCATGTAGTGCAGTTACAATGACTGATTTCTAATTGTGTACAATATACAAAACAAAGGGTTAACATACTAATCTTCTGCATTCAAACAGAAAATACCCCAGTGGAGCCAGTCACTGAGATAATGAAATTATAGCTCAACAGGAAGATCCTGAGAATGGAGTGTAATGGTTTTAATAAATAAGGATTGCTGATTTTGGGGAGGGAGGCTTTCTAGAGGCTTAATTAATCAAAGCAGCTAGGGAACACCTAAGCAACCACTATAAACAGTGAAAGTAATTGTTCTTTATGCGAGTACTTTACCCAGCCAGGATGTAGTAACTTCCTAATTTGGCTGTTGAATGATACAGAGTGCAGGCTATATACAAAGTCCATACATTCATAAAATCATAGATATTATTTAAATCATTTAACAAAATCATTACTCTGTTGATTGTCTATGAAATGTAGTTAGGAAAGCAGAGTCTATCATCTAAAATGAGACATCTGTTGTATCATTTTCCCGCAGGCAACTTTACAGCAAGAAACTGTCTGAAGGTTGTATCCAAGGCACTTCACAATAGCTTGGACAGCATCTTTTGGTGTCTTTTGGTGTCTTTTCTGTCAAGTTTAATAATAAGTGATTGTTATATTCTGCAGGAGGAAGGAGTCATTCAGGCGAATACCTGGTTCAGAGCAGTATTTTTTCCATGTACCCATGTGCTCTCCCTGCGAAATGCATCACTCTAACAACACTTTTTATGACATCCTGACGTCAGCAGAACCAGCTGTCAAGGCTAATGGAAGTACACAATCTTTCTGATGATTTCTGGAATAATCCAAAGGAGAAGATGATGACAATTACCTTTGAGACACCTGCCTCTAAAATGGCACATGCTCATTTTAAACAGCCTGTAATCTCACCTTGAGTGACTGCCAGGCTTCATTTGGATCCTTCATGTTTAATATATTATTTAGATTGCATGGTTTTAGGCCTGAAAGGAAGCAATTTAGATTGAAATTAGCAATAGAGTGTGGAATTATACTGACAGGCACTAGAAGTTTAGATAGTTATTTCAAAAATATCACTCTCTGCTCTACACGTGCCTCTTTGGCACTAAAAATGTTTAGAGAATGTTAAGACATCAAGGTTAAAATGCTCAGAAATAAAAATCCCTGACTTAAGGTGTCAGGCTCTGGTTTTGCTCCTTCCTTGTTTCCAGTGCACTGCCAGCACTAGAATACCACACACATCCGGCTGCTGCCCATGATCAAACTGGAAGAAATTCATTGAAGGCCTGTGAACCTGACCAAGGGAAAGGAGAATGTACTTCACGGGAGTTAAGCAAAGGAAAGATTGTTGGCTTGTTTGGTCTAGTCAAATGAAACTGGAATGGGAAGGGGAAGCCAATTAGAAATGTACCAGAGATGACACAACAAGAAGAAAAGAAGAACTATTTAAATCTGAGGAATAATGTTGGTATAAGAACAAACAGTATAAATCTGACACAAATAATTTGAGCTGGAGACTAGAAGAAACATCCTCTAATAACAGTTTCATGATGACAGACATAACAGCATAAGCCTTGCTAAATTTTAACTTTCTAATTACAGTAACACTGTAAAACACTGACTGACTTCTCATTTTAGATCACATGAAATGCAGCCCTTTGTCCTTTAAGTCTTGATATGGTAAGAGTTGTGATGATTATCTCCTTTTTATTTTTGTCCTGCAGACAAATGGGTCAGGAAAATTTCAGCCAAAGTGGTGAAAGTTTCTGAAAGTAGAAGGTAATATCAGGAGCACTTTGACATCAGGAAATATATCTGCTAATGGTGTTCACTATGTGTCATGATATATGGAATTGCCATTTATCTTAAACAGCAGGCAGTTATTCAAGGAAACTACAATTTGCAGACACTGACAAGCTCTCATGCATGAGTTCCAGCTTCATTTCTTTTACTTGCTAGGGACCACATACCAAAACCAGACCCCTATAAATCAGTTACATTAGTCTAATCTTGAGGTGACACAGGCATGGGCATGCGTGGTGAGACCTGTATAGAAAAGAAACAGGCAGACTTGGTAGTCAACACTGGGTTTAGCTGCTTGTCTTACTCTAGCAAATATTATGTTTGTTTTATCAAAATGCAACCAAATGGCATTTACGATTTAACCACCCATCTATGCTTTTTAGAACAGTGTTCATGTTATCATCCATGCGCTAATCTTAGTTACACCTCCTATCTGCAACTTTTCATTGTATAGTTAAGTTCTACAGCGACTGGTGAAAAAATTCAACTTACCAACATCTTGTAATTTACATTTTTTTTAAACATAGAGCAGCTTCTAAATCTTTTGTATTTTCTTTTCAATCCAGCCAGCCTTCAGTGGCAATATGTATTTTTAGGAAGCTGTAGAGTCACCTGGAAAGGTTTTATTTTTTTGTTATATTTATCCTTTGCACTTTTCAGACTTCCGTCAACATCCATGGTAACAGCTGCTATAATACTCTCCATTCTTGTGTGGCTTGAGAGCTGCACAATCCAATGTGGTTTTCAGTCTAGACATCAGGCAACCACCAATTTGTAAGACCGATATTTAGGGGGTTTTGCCCTTGGACACTATTATACATAGGTGTCAGAGGTGTCATTTTTGTGTCCTTTTTGCTCATGGCTTATTTCAAGGGTGGTTGATCAGGAGAGTATGCATTAGTTTTTCACACACATATACGCATATATATATATACACGCACACACATATATTGAAAAAAAAAAAATCCTGAAAACATTGACTTCTGCATTACAGGTTTTGTGTGTGTTTGGTTTTTTTTTAACCTCTACTCCAATCATCCACCTTATGAATTGAATTATTTTCCTTGTGCGGGAGAGCAGAAACTCTGAAGTGCTGCAGTTCATGTACAGCTGTATTATATTTTTCATGAACAGTAATGACTCGCATAGGCATAACATTATTCAACCTACAGAACTAAAAACAAAGGAAGAAGTGGTATCACCTCCAGGTGCAGACATGATAAATGTTTCAGCAGGTAAAAACAGTAAATAAGGAAAGCAAAATTCTAAAAATGTAGCTGAACCTGAGATGTTTGTGAAGGTGAACTGTATGTATCTGAGCTGAAATTTGAGATGTCTTGACTGTTAAAAGTAAAAAGTGGCAAAAATGACCTAATGATTGCAAAATATTTTAAAACAAATGCCATAAACATTTATGGTAATTAGTAGAAGGAAAAATATTCCTATAATTTGCTATCCTAGATTTAGGAGTATTATAGTATGTGATCTATACTCACAAGTGAACTTACTTGCCCAACTTTTAGGGGCCCATATGCCAGATGGCATAAGTAGCTCTGAGCATTCACAGCAACCAGCAAAGAGCTACCTACATAAACGACAGCAAATACCATGGTGGGATTTGTGCCTGAAAACATGTGTCCTCAGGGCTCAGGTGTTCACACCTCAGTTTATCTCATATTTCTTTAGAGGCATGCAAGGAAAGTACCTAGTCTAATCTGGAAGCTGACTCTCCCTTTGGAAGAATACAGAGTGATTCATCTCACTGGAAGACCTGAACAAGCATTTAAAGAAATTTCACTGGCAAAAATCTGTATACCTGGGGTACTATATAAAGATTTTAATGAATGTACTTGGAATTCAGTGTTTAATTCCAATCTCCTAAAATTCAACTTTTTCAGAAAGGTCTGTGAACTGGAACATTAGTCTCAGAGCCCTACCCATCCAGCAAGGCAACCAATATGTCCCTTTCTTTCATAATGCAAAGTTAGAAGGAGAAATATATTTGTGCATTATTCAGATTTTGCAGCAATGAACCATATAGGTACCCAAGAGAGATACTCCACAGCAAAGAAAACTGAGATTCTTACTTGGAACCTGCCTTCCAGCTAAACAGCTCTTCAGTTCACCAGTAAGGACTTTACCCTTTCTTTACACAAGCTAAACAGAAACACCAAATTGCAGCTAGCAAATTGTATTACTTCATTCTACCTATGCATCACACAATCAAGGCAGTGACTCTGAAAAACAGCACAGATCTACTAAGCCACATCCTCTTTAAAACATTTAACTTTCTGCAAAGTTTGACCGTTATTCTTAAGGAATAACAGATGGAGAAAAAAATCTCTGTGCATTGCTAACCCGTACAGTGTGTTGAACTGTAGGCCCAGCAAAGTCAGCATATCATAGAATCATAGAATTGGTTGGGTTGGAAAGGACCTTAAGATCATCTAGTTCCAACCGCCTGCCATGAGCAGGGACAAGGAAAACAGCTCTAGGGAACTCTAAACATTATCCAGAAGAGAGAAATTTTGTATACAATGTATATACTGTACTGCCTGTCTTTCCATATTGTTATTGCTAAACTCTTTACTGTTTAAGCTGTGTGGTAGGGTACTTGTCAGTCTCTGTTGTACCTGAAAATTCGTGTAAACAAACAGCATTATGATAAATCCCTAGATTTTCCCCGAGGCATTTTTGCTGTTGCTGGAAGCCTGAGGTCACTGTGCAGTCAGTCCTGCAAAGATCCCCCATGACTATCAACTAAGAGGGCACAAGTCTGGATGCTGTGACACTGGAATGCTTTAATAAAAAACTCACAAAACAGAGCTTCAGGAATCAGCATCTTTAGCAGGTTTGAGAAATCTTTTTATTTCTTCTAAGGATTGGGGAAAAAAAAATCACATCTGTCAAACTGTCAATGTGCAGAAGAAACTGCCCCTGAGCATATGCTGTTAGTCAGCAGGCAGACCTAGCAGTGAGAGTCCTTCTACTTTATCATGATCCACTGACAATTCACACAAAGGTGCTTGCCTCCTCCAAGGCTCAAGTTACAAGGAAACTAATTACCAGTTTGGATTAAATAGATAAATGAATAAAATTGGACATAATTTTTTCACTGATAGAGGCTGGAGGTCAGACTCAAACAACCTAAGGCATGCTAACACCTAAAAATGAGATGGTTGGATTTAGCATGATGATTTGGATTTCATCTTAGGCTCTTAATGCAAAGCTACTTCTGAAGAGCAGCCTTCATAGCCTGCACTGACTATGGAGCCTTCTAGAGCTGGACAGTGACTAATGAATTTTTATGTCTAACTCAGGGCTACATATTAGAGATAGGGTACAACTACCCTAACTTTAGGCATCTAAAAGTCAGTTTTATGACTCTAGGCTACCCCTGTAGTCCACACAAAAAAGCAGGACAGTCAAATCACCTTCCAGGAGAACTGTGATGAAGTATTTCCTTAGATGTGCTTATTTGTCTTCACCGGCTTAAGCAGGTAATTTCTGAATGTGCATATTTTAGAGAGATGAAAGTCCTCATAGCTGGCTTAACCAATTTCCCAACAAGTTACATAAGTGTAATTTACATATATAATGTATTATGAGAAAGATGTCAATTATGTGCACTGACTGGAGCTTTATGGGTATTATTAGTGCCTCATTTATCTATTTACTTGTCTGATTTTTTTTTTAATGTGAACCTAAAGAAACAATCTGTGGTTTGCTCAGTTGTCAGTGAAGTTCTGTGTTTCTCCAGGTACATCACCCTGAGAGAAATACTGAAATTCCTGAAATCAAAACTCATGAGACATTTCTAACTTGAGAAAGCAAAAGGTGGGTATTTCCATATATGAAGTCATGACTTTACCCCAGTGGCAAGTTAAATCAATACTTGAATGGCCATGCTGTGGCTTTGTTCCCTTCTTCCCCTCTACCTCACCCAAATCAAGATCCCTACTGAAAGTCAGAACACTGTCTTTCAGCTTAGTTTTCAAAACTATCTTATGTCACAGAATGATTCACCTTTCTTATTTTACAATTTATGTGTATGTCATGTAATATTATACCATACATCATTAAACATATAAAAACATGAATATGTTCTACTTAGAAATCTTAACCATGAAATGAGAAACCACCATTATCCCAGTTTTTAATTCTGAGATAGGCAATAGAGATATCAATGTGGAGATTGCTTAGACATGTGTGTAAAGAAAGCAATATTGTTTTATTTGCAGAAAACCCCTGAAAAGCTTCCAAGGACCTTAAAAAAAGTCTTGCTTCTAGTTACATTAGATCTTATAGGACCGGAAGGAAGAGAAAACTGTTTGTGCTGTTATGAGGATATCAGTAAGATCAGCGTAAAAATGTTCCCATTTCTTTGGATGACTTAAAGCAGCTGTAAGATGAATTTGATGATCAAGGAAGAGTCATTCAGTACATGTTTGCAGGCTAGCCTGGCATAGAATGAAATATGGAATCTGCTCTGAAATCTGAAACCCTGAAACCTCCCAGAGTAAATCTGAGAAGATTTGCAACACTCCATTGCCCATCCATCTCTGCGTCCTTGCCCCCATTAGTAAAGCTTCCTCAGGCAACTACCTGGGAAGCAATGTAGACACCTATATAAACTGATTATATAGCCAATATTTTTATATTGGCTATATTACTGTCTGCTAATAAAAATTTACACAGACCCAAGCCTTTCTCCTATTCTCACATTCTTCCATGACCGCTCACTGCAGACCATATGGGATACACTCACACTGAATGCTATTACAAGCTGCATGAAAACTGGTGGCCCTCTGAGAACCATCCCAAAACATACACAGTGTCTTTATAAAAAGAATACATTTGTGGTCACTCAGGAAGCCCAAACAGCCAGCTGAAGTTCTTCTATGTGCTTGCAAGAACCCCTGGCCATCTTTGAGGCTGCAAGACAGAATAACCAAAAGCTTTGTAACGTGCTGTAGCTACCCCTGACGCAGACACGTGCACAATGTGAGCATCTACCATTGTCCCCCTCTCTGCAACTCCATTACCTAAAGGCACTTCTATCAACAACTAATGTAGATGGGCAATTCTTACCACGCAGAAGCAGGCTGCTCAATCAAGTAGGATGCAGCCAAGCACTCTCTCCAGCCAAGCTCTTTAGGGTGGTCAAGAATTGTCTTGCATCCACTGAAGAAGAACAAAATTCTATGAAAATCACACACAAAACATCCTTTGCATGCATAGATGCTGTTGTTCACATCTCACACCTAATATCAGGTGTATCTTGTTCTTTACAATCCAAGAAGAAAAAAAATATGCACACAAATGAATCGTATATGTGTATCTTTGTAAATATAGATCAGAATGTACTTTATGTGTGAGTCATTTTCGTCCCGTAATACAGGAAATAAGAGCCTTCCCAGAAAATGGCATCATGCAGATTTCTAATATTTATTACCCCAAGTGAGATGAAGTTATTTTTGTTCTCCACACAAAAGTGGGCTCAGTGAAAATTGTCTGTGAGTTGCCAGCACATTTGGGTTTTGAAAGGTTATTGATGTGACTAGCAGGTGAACTGTAAAGAAAAGGCTCCAGCTGTTTCTTGTTTTGAATTCTTCCTTGGTGCAAGCACCGAGAGTAAATACTGGAATGGGAAAAGTTAAACTCATAAGTGTCCCAGTTACACTCAAAAGGAAAAGAATTAAAACCCTTACTTGTTGGTGTGCTATGCGGTTCTGCAGCATTGATTTTATTCACACATAGTGCGCAGCTGTTTATTGAGTCTGACCCTTGAGGGGACGCTGAAGAAACACTGGAAATGAAACTACTCAGAAAAAGGCAGTTTTCCTTTCCTGTTTACTTGATAGATGTTTCATATTAAAAAAAAAAAACAAAACAAAAAAACAGAACAAGAAGGAAGCATTTCTTATATAACAGTGACTTGCAAATCATTGTTTCAAATATTAGCATAATTATTTCAATACTTCTGATGTTTTCCCCATCTTATCCTCCAGAGCAGTTGCTTTCACTAAAAATGAAAATAGTGGAGAAGCTACTCCTGTTATTGTTCAGGAGTCTGTAAAATAAAACTAAGCAATGCTATCCTTTATTAAAATGATTTAGTAACCAGACCATCTCACTTTTTTTATACTGCCTTAAATGCTACTATAAACCAGCCTTAAATATGTCATTCCTATTCTGTTTGATTGTTTTGTCAGAATAAAAATATAAAATACACAATGGATTCAAATAAAGAGAGATTGAAATGCAGTGAGCACATTCAAATCCCTGCAGATCTGATTTTGTAGGTAGGGAGGATGTCTGGGAAGTTGTTGCCTGACTACTTTTAGCTAGACTCCTGCAGAATCTCCCTTACTTAATACAATTCTCCTTGAATTGAACAATGCCATTATAGGAATACAGAAATTTAAATATAAATTTAATAAAGCAGCATCGACTGAAACTTTAATTATACTGAAGACAATAAATGTACAAAAAGTGATACCTTCAACCCCCCTTTCTCCTTAGGTGCTTCTAACCAGCCAGTGGCAAGACCTGCACAGCTGAAAGCAATTTCCACAGCCTCCAATTCCATATTGACAATTCATCACAACAAGAGAAAGGTAAAATCAAGTTGAAATGGCAGATGCCTATGCTTTGAGACTTTGAGAAGGATTCAGATTTAAGAATTCCCTTTCCTTTAGCTTATGTTGCTATAGATTCAGTTCTTGTATATATGGCAAAAATTGAAATCCTAAGTCTTTGAGTGCGAGTACTCTAGTGAAGGCAGAAAAGAGAATCTTCTTTTCCTGAAGCACGGTATGGTAAAATCATAAACTACTGTGAAGATGCTACCAGCAAAACTAGTGTTTGAACTTCTGGAAAGTTTAAAGAGCCAGGTTAAGGGGACTTGACAGAACACAGAATCCAAGATACAACTAGAGACAGAGCTGTCAAGAGGTCTGAAGACAGTTCAAACAAGACTGATACATCAGAAAAGCAGTTTCTAGATCTTTGAATTAAGACTGCTGAATAAATGCAAAACATTACTTTCCAACAGGACAGTCATCACAGGAGTGGTATGAGAAATGCAAATTTTATTTTAAGAAAATAAATAATTGGCAAAACCAGCTCAAAGTCAGTGAGAAATTTTTCCCAGTGTGTTAACTTTCAGATTACTGCAGCAAGACAAAAGGTTACAGGTTTTTCTCCCTCCTTTTTAAGCTATCTAAACTGGAGGTCAAATGTTTGGATAAAAGTAAGTGTATGCAAATTTGCCTTTTGTTGTAGGTAGACTATCTTTTCCCATTATATTACTTCTAAGTTTTATGTTAAAGTTATAATGCTGTTAATCTTCTCCTTTGTGATATCTACAGGAACAAGGACAATGGTGGAAACCTTCAGCCTGAATAGCTCAGCAGCTTAGGCCAGCACATGCATTGATCAAATGGAAATAATGTCCAAGACAGTCTATGTTACTCTGATTTATTTCAACAAATCTCAAAAGCTGTATTTAAAAAAAAATAATAATAAGAGGTTTAATATTTTTCTGCAATTAATGTTCTTCTTTGGCTTAAGAATACTGTCTAGTCATTAAATATGCTCTATCAACCTCACTGCATTTAAAGAATCTGTTGAAAGTCTTTTCCTCTGGCACATACAGATGAAAATCGCGTAAATTTAAAAAGAAACAAAAAGAGTAAGCTACCCATTTAAACCTGCTGATTATGTAACATTCCTCATTTATAAATCAGATCTCAATATTACAGAGTCAAAACCTCATCTTGAAGAACTGTGGACTGCATCACCATAGAAGTTCTAATGTAGATAAGAGGATTAACCCTACAAATGTGAGCACAAGCTTTCTTCCACTTAGTATTTCGCACTAATGCTGGCACTAAATGAATTGCTTTTCACATACAACAGTATGAGGGACATCAGGCAATTTTCAGCTCTTACTTTATGGGCTAGATTCTCTTTCTTCTAACAATGTTGAACTATGTTTTACTGGACAAGTGGTCCACTGTAGGAGAACCTGCCCTAAGTGTTAGACACCACTCTACAAACTGCACTAAAGCCCATGGTTTTACCATTAACTACTTAGTTCTGGTTTTATTTTAAAAGTCTCTGGTTATTTTTTCTAATGATTCATAACTAACTCCTTACACTGCCAAATTGCCAAGCACTGAAGGCCACCAATGGCTGGAATTTAAAAACGGCAAATTCATAACAGAACTGAAGATGAACATTTCTAATAACAAATGGTCAATTACCCATTCTGTATGAATGATGTCATCTGACAAGTTTAAATTCTGATGTAATGCCTTTCCAAAATTCATTCTGTATCTCAAGCAAAAATCAGTAGATTGATGTGGATAATAGAGAAAAAAAAAGTCCTTAGTCCTGTACTGAAAACTGAAGGCCATTCAGACCTACCTGGCCTAAGGCACTCCAGTTCTTTTCAACAGCACACAAGAAATGAATGTGACCTAGCATCATATTTAGATGCAGTAGTAACCTCAGAAGAGCAAACTGGGTACCTACTCACAGCTTTACAAGAAAATGCAGGTTTCATACAAAATCTAGAGCAAATCAAAATCTGTTGCAAACTTCTTAACTGCCCAGATACCATTTTTCTACCAGAGCATCTCCTTTCATTCTACAATTCCCTCTCGCTGCTACAGACATATACTGCATTTGTTCCAAGGCCAAAGGCAGATGCCACTTGCCCTGGCTTGAGCCTTAAGTCCACTTTGTTTGAAAATGACCAGTTTTTAAATGTGTCTGCTGAGGGGATATGACAGAAGAAGCAATAGGGCTGGCATCCTTCCTTTTGCCCAAAGCCCTTCAGGATGAAAAACGGGGAACAAATTAGGCACATCAGAGCGCAGAATACTGCTGTAATCTCTATGAGACCCCTTTGCTCCCCATTCCCACTACAGCCTCATTCCTCACCTGCCTGCAGCTTTCAACGCTCTATCACATTAGACACTCACAAGCATCCTTTTAAACTATGTCGATACGGATTTTTTTTATCTATCCAAGATCACCTCATCCACATTTTTTGGGGGGTAAGCTTCTGCACAAACTAATCTGATTCACAGTTCCAGCCTTTCATTCCCTTTATTCACTTACAACTCAGCACCCACATATACTCACTTATCCCTTTACAACTAAATACTCTGTAGCTGAAAAATAATACTACTGCTGATCAGACAGAAACAGAATGGTTTTATGTTCCTACTGAAATTCTGCAGCCAGATTAGCTATAGGGCAATGGGTCCTCACCTCTTTGTGCGTCCTCTTCATTGCATAAAAATAGAAAGAAAGATGGTGGAGCTCCAATTTAATATTCTTCTTCTCCTCCGTATTAATAAATAGCTAGCCTGGAAAACCAATTTCCTCCATAAATTTGCAGATTGTTACATATGACACAGCCTATTAGTATTTGCATTTAGAGACTTCCACTTATAAAAAAGCATGCAATTATGTCTTTGCTATTAACTATGCTACACAAAGATAAATGCTATTTAAACCTGCTGCAGATTCTAAAGGCCACAGAGTTTTTATAAGTAGGTCATTTTAAATGACAGTAATTCAAGATTGGTCAATTCGCTGCCACTACAAAGAAGAATCAGGCAGATAGAACACATTTAACTTTAACAAATTCCATCATTTCATGAAACAATTCAGCATTATGCTGCTAAATCTTATACTATATGCTTCTCTTTTTTCAAAGAATTAAGACTTAGCCTCCTCAGATCAGCCTGGGAAACTTTTCATTGTGAGAATTATCTACAAGACCACCTAAAAAAATAAATGGGATTATTTTATTTTTGTACAAATGGTTTCTTATGCTGCTATCTTCTTTTGTCTTTTGCAGCTTCAGTTTAGGAAAAGTTAATGCAAAGTCTCCACCTGGTGGCCAATCATATTTGGGTGAAATCGAAACATCTTTCTACGTGGTCAACAAAATATTTTCATCTCTCTCCTACTTAGTCAAGCTATTGCTTAAAATTGGTTGTTATGGTTAAATAGGGAAAAAAAAAAACAAAAAGATATTTCAGAATCTATCACTAATTTACTGAGTATACAATGCTATACGTAGGTACCTCCCTGGTTTGTAATTTTGCACAGATTAGCACTCTACTGGCTATGCTGAATGACATGATAACTTCAATTTAAAAGGTGATATCTTTCCAAAATCTGTTTTGTATCTCAAGCAAAAATGAGAAGACTGATGCGGGCAATAGGAAAAAGTGTCAGTGTCTTGATACTTAGTTTTGATACACACAATCCTCAAGGAGACCAAGCATGCGGAGAAAAATGTGCGGGAGGGCTTAACAGGGCAGTATGTGATACAAAATTAAAACTCTATTTCCCATCAGAAACTGAAAATTTCATAGCAGAGGTAGAGATAAGGAATGGGACAGTCGAGTTAAAGAAAAAAAGAAAGGTAATTAGAGGAAGACGACAATTCATCAAAGAACAAAGCTCAATGGGTGGGTTGAGCCCGGCTGGAGACAGGTGCCCACCAAAGCAGCTCTATCACTCCCGCCCTCAGCTGGCAGGGGAGAGAAAATACAGCAAAAGGCTCATGCATCATGATAAGGATAGGGAGATACCATTCACCAATTACTGTCATAGGCAAAACAGATTCAACTTGGGAAACATTAATTTCATTTCTTAGCAATCAATTTCTTAGAATAGAGTAGGATAACGAGAAATAAAACTGAATCTGAAAATACCTTCCCTCCACCGTGCTCCCCACTTGGGCTCACCTTCAATTCCAATTTCTCTACCTCCTCTCCCCAGCAGTGCAGGGGGATGGGGAATGGGGACTGTGGCCAGCAATTCATCACACACTGACTCTATCACTCCTTCCTCCTCAGGGGATGACTCCTCACACTCTTCCCCTGATCCAGCATGGAGTCTCTCCCACAGGAAACAGTCCTCCATGAACTTCTTCAATATGAGTCCTTCCCACGGGCTGCAGTTCTTCACCAAATGCTCCAGTATGGGTCCCTTCTATGGGTGCAGTCCTTCAGCAACAGACTTTTCCAGCGTGGGTCCCCCGCAGGGTCACAAGTCCTGCAGCAAACTTGCTCCAGTGTGGGCTCCTTTCTCCATGGGGCCACAGCTCCTGCCAGGAGCCAGCTCCAGCATGGGCTTCCCACAGGGTCACAGACTCCTTCAGGCATCCCTGTGCTCCGGTGTGGGGTCCTTCATGGGCTACAGGTGAAGATCTGCTCCACCATGGACCTCCATGGGCTGCAGGGTCACAGCCTGCTTCACCATGGGCTGCACCACAAACTGCAGGGGAGTGAATCTCTGTTCCAACACCTGGAGCACCTCCTCCCTTTCTGCACTGACCTGGGTGTCTGCAGGGCTGTTGCTCTCATCTATTCTTATGCCTCTCTCCCACTAAAGTTGCACAGAAGTTTTTTCCCCTTCTTAAATTCATTATCCTAGATGTGCTACCACCATCACCGCTGGGCTCCATCTTGGAGCCAGCTAGCATTGGCTCTTTCAGACGTGTGGGAAGCTTCTGGCAGCTTTTCATAGAAGCCACCCCTGTAACTTCTTCCCCTCCCCCCCCAAAAAAAAAAAAGCTCCAAAAACAAAACCCTTGCCATGCAAACCCAACAGATTCAGAAAATTAATCTAGCAGTTACCATAGAATGGCTTGGGTTGGAAGATCACCTTAAAGATCATCTAGTTTCACCCTGCCCTGCCATGCACAGAGACACCTCCCACTAGACCAGGTTGCTCAAAGTCCCATCCAATCCAGCCTTCCAGTACCACTGGAAGTAACAAAATTTAACCACAATTTTAAAGAAATCAGTTTGTGCATGTCCTGGTTTCAGCTGTAACAGTTATCTTTTTCTCCTTTCTAGTAGCTGGTGCAGTGCTGTGTGTTGGCTTTAGTCTGAGAACAATGCTGATAACACACCAATGGTTTAGTTGTTAAGTAGCACTTATCCTGATCAAGGACTTTTCAGTCTTATGCTCTGCCAGTAAGGAGGGGCATGGGAAGCTGTCAGGGAGCAGAGAGAGACCTGACCCAAACCAGCCAAAGGGGTATTCCATACCACAGCACATCATGCCCAGTATATAAACTGGGGGAGTTACCCAGAAGGGACTAATCGCTGCTCAGGTCGGGCTGGGTATCAGTCAGCAGGTGGTGAGGAATTGTGTTGTGCATCACTTGTGTTTATTGTTGTTTTTCTGTTCCTCTTTTAGTTTTATATTCTCTCCCCTTGTTATTTCCCTTATCATTAGTAGTAGTAGTTTTATATTACACTTTAGTTATTAGACTGTTCTTATCTTAATCCATGGAGTTTACATTCTTTGAATTCCCCATACCATCCCTCCCAGAGGGGAGGGGAAGAGGGGGAGTGAGCGAACGGCTGCATGGTGCTGAGTAACTGGCTGGGCTTAAACCACAACAGTGCACTTGCCATGCATGATGGCTGAATGGTCACTTAGCAGTGTAGCAGTGGATGACGATGTACCATCTGGTGAAGGTGATATTTTTCTATTACAGGACTGAACTTGCATAATTATTGTCCAAATATATACATTCCAAGTAAAAATTAAAAAAAAAAAAAAAAAAAAAAAATTGTTTAAATGCACTACATAGGGATCTTTTTGTTTTCTTCTTTTTTTTTTTTATGAAAACATTGCAACTATACTGTAAGGTTAATGCAAACGCTACATAAATACATTTTAGACAACAACTTTATTTACCCGCTCTCTAAAGTTTCCTTGAATCAATCTTGTGCATGATCCAGTTCATCATTAATCTTCTGGTTTGAGTATCTCTGGTGAGCTAAGCCCATCACTAGCACAACTGTTCACTGGTTTTGACAGGGGCAAAAATAATAGCATGCCATAATCACCAGAACAGCTTTGGATCTAATGATCCAAAATTGAATATCTACATTCTCTTTGACATCAGTTATCAAATCATAACTTGTTAGAGCAGATACTGTGGATTCATATTATAGAACTGTCATTTTGAGAGTTTGCATCCTGATTGAATACTTGCAGAAAAGAAAAAAAAAAACCCAAAACAACAAAACCCACAAATAGAGTACTAGTAAGACTAGCAAAATTTTTGTTTAATACAAAATCTGTTCTATAGCGGCTTTAGAAGAAACACTGTGTGTGCGTGTGTGCGCATGCATAAGAGTTTCGATTTGAATGGGATAGGATTTCTGTGGAACTGTACAATACTGCTCTTTCCAGAACAGCAGATGAGAAAACCAAACAGCCATCTTAGATACACAGTCACTAATGCTGATGTAGCCATTCTCCTACATGCTTTTCTTTTGGGGCTATTCCACCTTATATGAAATAGCTACACAGTCACTGAAGCAGGGAATAATAAAATCTCAAAAAACATATCTGGTCTTTCACAGAGCAGCTTTAAGATTAACCTCTAGGCTCCCTCCTGTACCCATCCAAACTGTGGCTCAGCCCCTGATATGGCCCAAGATCACCCACCAGCACACACAAGTATGTACTCTACAGGTATGCTGAGCTCCCCACTGGCAGTGTGCCTGTGAGAAGAAAGGAGCATCACAATCACAGGAACAGTCAGGCCATCCACAGATCTGTAGAGTCAAGGTTGTAAAGACAAATCAACTTAACTGCAAATTTTTAACTCCATAACCAAAACCAAAAAATTAAGGCATTTGTGGGGGTACTTCTACCTCTGTCAAGTTATTCCTGATGTTGTATTAAAAAAAGCTATTACTTTTACTCACATTCAGTGTGATATGCATCAAAGACCTACAAACTCCTACTATGGAGAATAAAAAAAGTTCATTTAAAAAATAATACAGAAATATTGTGGAAAGAGGGGCACATACAAAAGACTCTCACAGAAGAATGAACAAAACTTTCTCAGATGCACCACATAACGAAAAAAATTAATTCTTAATAAAAAAAAAAAAAAAACAAACACAAAAAAACCCCTCCAATGTCATCTCCTTCAGTCTTACAGGAAACAGCACAAGCTGGTTCTTTTCAGGCACTTCATCTAATCTAGTTTTAAATAAGCCACATAATGAGATTTCTACAGGTTCCCCTGGGAACTTATACTACAGTTTAATAGAACTCATTTTCAGGAAGCTTAAATTATTTTTTATTTCCTCCTATTACTTCTAGCTATATATATCATATACTTCATACAGTAAACTTTTCTTGAAATACAGTAAATAGTAATCCTTTTTTGCAAGAAAGTAACCCTTACCAACATTAATAAGCTTACTAATTTCAACAAGGTTTTCTTCTTCAAATCAACTGAATTCTGTTGAAAGGTTACAAAGTAAAATCCGAGTAAAAGTTTCTCTGTCAATATATTTAACAGATAATAACGTTGCAAGCTATCCTACAAATGTGTCCCACTTGAAAATTAGGGTTATTATTACTGAGGAGATATGTTAGGTAAGTGCCCAATCGCTTAAATCAAAAACCTCCTTACTTAAAAATATTTGGAGTGTAAAAATAAGAGGGAAGGGGCAAAAACTTCCATTAAATTCTCACTGCCTATATGAATGAAATAAGCCCTCTGCTTTACTTTTAGCTTTTTTCTCTACTTTTTGCTCAGTCAAATTTGCAGTCCTCATCACATATAACTATATATATATATGCTGCAACACCTCTCCTGTGAAGGCAGACTGAGAAAGCTGGGCTCGTTCAGCCTGGAGAAGGCTCCATGGAGATCTTAGCCTTTCAGTACCTAAAGGGGGCCTACAAGAAATCTGGAGAGGGACTTTTTACAAGGGCATGTAGGGAAAGGACAAGGGGTAATAGCTTTAAACTGAAAGAGGGGAGATTTAGATTAGATATTTGGAGTATGAGGGTGGTGAAACACTGGCACAGGTTGCCCAGAGAAGCTGTAGCTGCCTCATCCCTGGAAGTGTTCAAGGCCTGGTTGGATGGGGCTTTGAGCAACCTGGTGTAGTAGAAGGTTTCTCTGCCTGTGACAGGGACATTGGAGGTTCCTTCCAACCCAAATGATTCTATGATGCTATAAGACAATTGCTGACAAAAAGATGTTACACTAGAAGACTTGTATAGAAAGAAACTAGAAAAAGAGCTTTTTGCTACTGTAGGATATTGCCTGTCATTGAATCACATAAAGACGGTGCCCTATTATTGATAGTTCTGGTAAAGGTTATGTGTTTCTGAAGTATGGCATGGAGGTAATTAGGTGTATCTATACTACATCTATGCTACATTATCTTGATTGTTTGTGTGTTTCTATATAGTAACTAGCCCGAATACGATATATAGTCTAGTATTGAGCACTAATCCAGTTGCCCAAATGGGGCCAAGCTGTTAGCTACCACAGAAACCATCTGTTCCCAAACTGACTCATCTATAATTAGGTCAAGTACATCTACAATACAATGTGCATAATCTAAGAAAATAACAATTGTCAAAGAGTAAAGCTGGAATAGATGCCTCACAGCCATTTGTTCTGACCCACATTCAAAGTGCAGGACCTTGTCCCTGTGACGGACAACATGTGCTCAAAGCACAGGTAACTTCTAAGCCAGAATCTGTAGGCACTTTTCCTGGGTTGCGGCTATAGGTTTACTGGAAACTTGTGTTTTATGAATGACTGCTCACTGTGTTGAACGAGCTATCTACAGACGTAGCTCAGGAAAGACTACAAGTGCAGAAGTCCCTACTTAGACTCCACATAAAGTGCCTAGTTCTAGAAGGTGTAGCATTTAGAATAGATTCTCACCCTCAGTTTTCCACATCCAGTTCGTATACCATTTTAAATACCACATTGAGAGGTCAAGACTTTTCCCCATACAGTCCACAGGAAGACCTGACATTCCCCAAAGGTTTCTGTGCCTGGGACAGGAAACCCAAAACACAGCTAGATGCTAGATTTAGAGCTGTAAATTTTTTGTAAGGCATTACATCTCATTAAGCACAAAATACCAGGTTTCAGTCAACTTTTCAGTCTGGCTATCACAGCAGACTCCACAGCCCATGCCACAGCACAGGGCAGATGTTTCAGAATATGCTCTAAATGCCTCACAAGTCCCACGGAGAAATGCATAAACCAGCCAACCAGAAACACTGAGTACAGGCACCTGAGATGCCACACTTCTTTAGCCAGCTTATGCTGCGGGTAGGTTCCTTCCATCCACTCATTCACAGCCCTATAGCTCCTAATAAAATTAGAAGTAAAATTTGTCTCACACACTAATGCACTTTGTCCTTTAAAATAGAAAAGGAGAATATACTCTATTATGAAGTAGTCCGGTGCATTCGATCCAAGTGAAGAAAATGCAAAGCTAATTCTCTATTTCAAACCAAAGTTGTTGTTTTTTCTTATTTTTAATTTCTTTCAGATACGCGCTTTAATCCCAGAACTATTAGTTATTTGATCTCTCTTGCTGAAGGTGTCCTGCTTTGCAGAAAAGGATCCAAGATTAATTAGGGAAAATAAAGGGTGTAAAACACAGGGAACATGACTGGATTATGAAAGTCCAAGTGCCTGTTCCTAGAGTTGTTTCATCAATGAGTGTTTCATATAAAAACAAGTAAGAATTCCTTTGAGGAGAAATTGGAGCATAGGTTTTCCCCTGCCCAAGAAATTGTCTAGCTCCTAGACTGAATTCCTGTGGCTAAAGAGAGACATATCACAGCTCTTTAATACTTTTTGTACAGTAAAACAGCTTCATGGGGGTGAGCAGCAAGCTTATAGCTTGAAGGTGGGAAACAAGAGATGAAGCTTTGAACCCCTGGAGGCAGAAGGGGGAATACTGGTTTAATGCAAAAGTAAGCGAAATTCCACAATATATGGAATGTCAGATTAGAGGAGATCAATGGCTCCACGGCTTAAAAGAAAATGAACATAATTAAAGAGCTTGATCATATATTATGTGTTAAGTTCAAACTCCTATGAAATCAGGGTGATTAAACACTAAAGAATTAATCAAAATCAAAGTCTGTCAAACAGTGTTTTCTCTCACCACCATGATACTCCTTTAAAGTAAAAAAAAAAAAAAAAACTAAATCCATTTAAACTCCACTTTTACTCTATTTTTTTTATAATTATTATTTTCAGCAAGATAATTTTACAGAACTAGGTCCAACTATATTTCAGGATCACCTAGTAAGATACCTGATGCTTGCTGCTCACTAAAATTACATCACAATCATAAGTTTAATTCCTTCACTATTCAGATCTGGACATGGTAGTCCTAAAAACATTCTTATTAAATTTGCAGGAGTCAAGTTAGCTGTCCTTAAAGTCAGTTCAGAGCTGAATACATATTCTCATTATTTTGTTTTCACAATGTTTATTATTATGGGAAAATTGATTCCTGAAACAAATAAAAAAAAAAGGTATTTTCAAATATGTCTGTGAAATTTCATTAATAAATAGAAATTTACTGGGCGCTAATAGCAATGTGCATTTTTAAGTGCTTTTGAATAACAGCCTGAAAATAGACTATGTATCTGCAGAAATCAGGAACTTGCCACCAAACATTTTCTTACATTAGAGCTTCCCTAAAACAGCATCCCCAACCTTTTTCTCCTACTCTGCTTATTCTAATGTTTTGTCCTTTCTCGGAAAAAAGCACAGAGATCATGACTTAAAGGAAACTTAAGAGGGGTAAACACCCCAGAGACGCCTGCTGGAGCCGTGCCAGCACGCAGGGAGTCACCGGGTGTCACTGCAGCTCACTGGATTCACCAGAAACAAGCAGTAAACAGGTAAGAGCTCAGAGCAAGGTGGCTTCCAGAGGTACTACCACCATACAGACACCTCCTAAGCGAATCCAAAGAGGAGTTAAGCTAATACAACTGCTTTCACATCAAGCGTTTCCTCCTGCCCCACACATGCTGAGGGCTATAAAGCATTCCCAGCTCTAACTGGAGCAGCTTTCTCAGTCTCAAGTGAGCTGGTAAAGCTTTCTACAACAGCAGAGCTGTCATTTTTTGGGAATCCTTGCTTCCCCAGGAGTATTCAAAGTGTATCCTGATGCTTTTGCCTTGGCAGATTGCATTGTCTCCCACTTACAAACAACTCCTTGACTTTCCAAGTACAGTCTTTCCTCCCTTCTTCTCATACCTGTACATATTTCTATAGCACATACACTCTGCAATGTCTCTGTTGAAGCTCATATTTTATATCAACATATAAATTATAAAACATAGCTGACAAAGGCCTTTAGTACCTATGGCATGGAGTCTAAGATCAAATAAAACATTGATGGATCATGCTGGGGAGCAAAACACTTCAGATCACTGACCCACGCCAAATTTATTGGTAAGCATTTCTACAAGTCATAAAAACAGGTGTCTTAAAAAATTCACAAATTACCTATGTAACATACATTTGCATGCCTCTAATTGAAGCATTTCTTACAGAAAGACTGCAAATCTGGGACAATGAGTAGGTGAGCATATATATTCTCAAGAACAGTTTATCCCTTCAGATTTACACAATTAGCCAACATATGAGTACTCCTGTACATAGTCACAGACAGCTGGTGAAAGAGACAAGTACACTGGTGAGTCTTCAGCAAAGGACTTACAGAGACATTTTAAACATCTGGGAGAGGAAGGGAAGATCAGAGGACAGAAGAGATGAGGCAAAAGGAGAGAGTTAAACTTCTATTCCCAAAGCCCTCAGTAACCCTCAGTTATCTAAAGGAACACGAATCACCTGGCAGGCTGACAAGCTTTCTGTGTACCTCAACCTATTGGGGCACCTCTGTCCTAACAGTCTCTTTCTATAAACACAAGCTGGTTTTCCAAAGGCTCTCCTCAATGGAAATTTCTAACCATGGCTGAAAAAAGCCAAGCAGAATACCTATTTCTCCTCATTCCTTTGCCATTTACACTTAAACAGGTAATGGAGACAGCTTGAATGAGACTGGATATCCATGTGCTAAAATAAGAGCCAGTGACTTTTGTTTGGTTCATTCCAAAAGAAAGGGTTTGAAAGATACTAAGGTATGAAGAGTAGCTGCAGCAGTAACAGGATAATTCAAGTGCAAGTGATCTCGAGTTCACTTAGTCAACCTCTTGCTCAGAAGGAGGGTCAGCTATGAAGTCAGACAAGGTATTTCAGAACTTTATCCAGTTGTGTGTTGAAAACTACCAAAGATGGAGGCTACACAATCTCTCTGGGCAACCTCCTGCAACGCTTGACTGTCCTCATTCTAAAAAAGTTTGCTTTCCAGTCTAAAGCTCTCATTTCAATTTATGGCTGTTTGTCCTCACTACATTTCACTGCATTTCTGCTGACCCATTCCTCCAGCTTCCCCCCCTGGATTGCAGCCTCGGATCTTCAAGGTGTATCAGCTGGCCCTCCCAACTTGGTATAGTGTGCAAACGTGATGAGCAAGTACTCCACTGCCTCTTCCAGGCCATTAATAAAGATGTTGGGTAGGACAGGACACAAGATAGTACTCCACTTCTTAACAGTACTCCACTTCTGAACAACCTCCAGGCAGAGCATACCCCTTTAACCACTATGCCCTGAACCCAACTATCCAAACAGCTTTTTACCACTTCTTGACCCATCCAGAGAATAACATTATACTCCAGAGGCAAGAATATTACGGTAGAATGATGAAAGCCTTGCAGAAGTCACAGTAAATTATGTCTTCCATTCTCCCCTCAGGTTGGTCAAGCCTGAGTTGCATTCCCTGCCCTCATTTCTCCTGGTTTAAAGTTTTCCACACAACATCAGCTGGCTTGTTGGCATAGAAGCCCTTTCCTCACTTTGTCAGGTGGATCCCATCTTTGCCCAGCAATCCTCAATTATCAAAGAGGATCCTGCTGCCATAAAACCAAAATTCCTGTCAATAACATCTGCTGCATAACCAGGTATTAATCCAGAGGACCAATTTGCTCCTCCCTCAGCCTCTTCTCTCCTCCATAAGGACTAAGAACATCACCTGGATCACCAGGTATGAGCAAAAGGTCCTGCCAGAGCACTAAGTCTCCCAATTAGCCAAGGCTTTTGATGGGAACTGGGAGGCTCATGAAAACTATTCAGGGGTGAAGATACCATGTGAACACAAATAAGATTATTCTCTTGCTCTGGTACTGGAAATTGTACATAAGAAATTACTTCTGCTTAATTATTTAGGTAGAAAAGTAAAGACCAAGTCAGATAATTTTCTCTAGGAAGCATATAAAGTAAATGAAAGGTAAGCAGCCTTGTGGGGTACAGGGCTGCTGACATCTAAGTTACTGTACAGTAATACCATAAGCCCAGGCTGCTTACTACTGTCAAAACTACCAAAATCTAGGCAGGGGTGCAGGACCAATGACCAAAAAGTAATTTGTGATGGGTTGTTTACATGGGAAGAGAGTGAGAAAAGACATGAAGGCACACAGGCAGCAAAAAGGAAAGCTGAGGGGAGGGGGTAAGAATGAGGTGCTTATACCTTGTTCAAGCACCATTCGCACTGTAGAAGTGAAGTAGTCCAGACTTTGGTCTGCAGTTAACAAAGCACACCCAAGCATACTTATACAATCCTCTGCAGACATTAAGGGTAATTAAAAGCATCAGAGGATCTTTTGCATTCTGAAGTTTGCTTTTATGGAATAGATTATTTTTTGTTAGTTTCTTTGAGCTCTTCTTCACGCTCAACACTCAGATTTAAATGTCCTATCTTTTTACTACAAACTTTAAATGTCTTTACACACTAGGTTAGTACTGACACCTAAACTTCTGTCTGAAAGCCCAAACTTCTATGATTCCTGGCAAATAAGAACATTCAATAACTAGTCAGCCATTTCAGAATTACTGAGCCACTCGTTTGTATCTCCAGTGAAGCCTTTTCCTTCTCTGCCTCTCTTTCTACAGGAATCCTTAATGATCCCAAATCTCCTCCTCTCAGGCCCACTATTTCTGCTGGCCAAGGTCTGAACACATTTCTTTCTGGAGATAGTATAGGGTTACTCCTAAATCAGCCAGAAAGGATCAGTGAAATCAGGAAGAGATGCACTTGCTCTAGTGAGTAACACTGCATGTGGTAAGCTACTAAAACTCAGGCATCTTATTGTACAGTTACAGTATCATAAAGCTCCCTCAGGAAAATAAAATAAAAATTACACACACACATCCCCTGTCCCATGTGTCTCCATCATACCACCCCACCAGTATCAGGTGAGCTTTATGAAACATTGTAAAGTGCCAGAACATTAGAAAAGCATCTAAGTAATATTTTTAATCTAGTTTAAATCTTCAGCAATGCACATCTTTAAAAGTAAATAATGGAAAACATTTCTCAAACTAACTGCATACAAATCTAAAAATGTTTTAAGTAATGGTATTATAACAGCGTGCCTATCTGGCACGTAAGGCCTGGCTGCCTTCACAGACAGTACATCTGACCAGCATAAAGCAGACAAAGACTAACTACGGTATGCACCTCATCTAGAAAGCTGTACAGGCAGAAAGATGATGCCATTCATACAGCATTCAAAAGCAAACCTTGATGCAGCACAGGACAGATACAATCCACACTACGCTGCTACCCAGAGGGCAAGGACTGCTGCTTGGCACTATCCCACAAAGAACGTAGTGATGTAGCCTGAGATTTTTCCCAAGGTGTTCACCAACCACAAAGGTCACAGAAAGCTTCAAAATATTCAGAGTAACTTAGGCATGGCAAGTTACACATGGACAATAAGCATTTTATTATTCATGACAAAAAGGCAGAATACTGAATACATCAATATACACAGGAACATTTCTAATTCCAAACAAATGCAACCAGTTCGCTATCACTATCATGGATTAAAAAAGTAAAAATAACCAATGACACAGTATAAACAAATATAGAAATACTCTTAGTAAATGCAACCAAATGATAAGCAGTAGTTTCTATTAAAGTTCTACCAAATCATAGTAGTGTTTTTGCTCAGAATTATATTTGCACAGTAACAAATAGGACAGCACACCTAAACTTCCAAATCCTAAATAAATTACGTTTTTTTTCAACTAGATTACAAGTATAGCCTCTTCTACTTACAAGAAAAATTATGTTACATCTGAGGTTGGGGCAGGGGAACTACACACCAGAGAAAGGCGACCGGGAAAAAAATCCATAGCCAGACATCCCAGAAATGTAATCTAAAAACCATAACATTACCTTGCAATGCACTTCTGAAAATCCATGCCAACAGTGGCAACAAAAGACATTCTATATATTTACAGGTGTAGCATAATCCTGAAAATACTTTCAATTATCTAGTTTTTACCTTAAGCACTTTGGGTATCAGACCTTCGGCAAAGGAAATACTTTATTATTGCGAGCTAGACTCATTATGAGTTGAGCACAACACACACATTCTTGCAAATAAATCTAACATTTGCAACTTGCAGAACATAAAAATAGTACACACAAAGCTATTTTTTTCTTAATCATCATCATTTTTAGGCTCCGTTTTGTAACATTAGTCAAGCAGTGTTCTACAACTATACAGAAGTTAAAGCACAATATACTTTACATTAGCAAAAAAAACCCAAAACCAAACCAAAAAAACCTAACTTAAAATTTGCCGGTCCTGTTCGTATAATATTAATATACAACTTGCATTTAGGGTACCCAGATGACCTTTAAAAATAAAAGACACCCAAGTACCTGCTGTTCCAACTGAATGACAGCCAGAAGGTACAATCAGAATTAATGAACTCTTAGGTGTCAATGCCTCTACATGAAAGTATTACTTGACACTACAATGAAAGTACCTAACATGCCAGGTAAGCTTGTAATTTTAACTAGGAAAAACTTAAAATTCTGCAACAATATATTAAAATATTGCTATATAAAGAAAACCATTAATCACAAATGGTTACAAAAAACTCTCAATTTAATCAATACATTAACGTGACTTCTGATACTTTAGCTAATATTATCTTACGCATTTTCTGATTTACTAACGGGCATCTTTCACTTGTATGCAGAACTAAATTTGTAAAGATCTGCTGTCATTGTCTTATTTCTTACTTACTCAGATTTCCTGGACATGTCTCTCTCCTTTAAAAATAAAAAGGGAATCTGTTTTCCAGATAAAGCTTTCAGGTTTTCATAGGAATTAAATACATCATGATATGCACGGCTAGGTGTTTTTAGATCTTATTTTCAAATAGAGATGCATTAGATATACTGTCTATCATTAGGGCTGTATTTTTTTTCATTTAAATTCAAACAATCACAGGGCATATAAAGAAACCCCTTACACTTCAGGCCTCTTCATGCTTATCGTTGTCCCAACACCTGAGGAAGGAGGCAGGGGGGAAATGTAAAATTAAAAATAATAATAATAAAAAAATAATCAGAGAAACACCTAACAAATTATAGTAATTTCAGAATGGTTACTCAAAAACGCTTACTGAGACATATGCAGTATACCATCACTTTTAAATCTGAAATTTCCACCTACTACAAAAAATTAAAGAAAAAAACAACCAAACAGGCTCTAAATGTTTCCCTTCAAGATACAAACAGACTAAACCATGGAGAAAACTTCCTGTCTTCATTTTGCATATAGATGGGGAGGATGGAGGAGAGAACACAGGCACACTCAGCAGAGAAAACAACCCCAACTGTGATGCAACTCGGATAGCAAGAGAACTCTGAGACAGGTCAATGGCTCTTTACATCAAGAGCTAAATGAAAACCATCTAATGGGCATCTCTCCCATAAATGGGGATCCAAGGTTTTGGCTTATTGTTTAGCAAATATTCTCCTAACAAGAGCAAACATACTCATAGGGAAACTCTGTAATTAGGAACAAACAGAAGAGTATGTTTGACATCTTTGTTTCCTGAGTATCCAAAACAAGGAGGCAACACCACCACTATAAACCAGATGTTATGACAAATGAAGTTATATATGTATATACACACACATTGTAAAGCACTGACAGATGTTTGCCAAAATCATGATTGTCTAATTAAATAAATATATCAAAAGATCTTGGAGAGAGAGAAAAAAAAAAAAAAAGAACCTGGAATAATACCTTTTTTGTTGTTGTGGTGGTGCTGCTTTTGTTTGTTTTTTTTTTTAAATAAATTGACGTAGTACTTCCCTGACTGCAGTCCACTTATTCAAATCTTTTGATAGTATCTTCACACACTGCCTTTCTAGACTGCTGGACTGTGGAGCATAGAATCACAAATCTCGACCAGTGCTTCTGGTAGTATTAAGTCATTCTACTTATTACAGTGCTGAAAAAAACCCCAACTACTTCACAGTATTGTCCATCTTTTTCAGCTTTTCTTTCAGTGTTATATATGAACACAGATCCTTTGTTAATGATATTCCAACACCCACTTTACCAGATTTCCTTATTCAAAACTTTATCACAGATAACCCTATGGTTTGCTTTTTTTTATTTGTTTGTTTCACTCTTGCTTTATTTCTGTCAGCAAAATAGAGGTTTTGTTATAATTATAATCTGGTTCACAAAGGTAAGCACAGTAACTAGGATTTGGATGCTTAGCCTACAAATCTGTTTTTTCTGATTTAATTCTGTCAGCTGG
This sequence comes from Coracopsis vasa, assembly GCA_026283785.1. NCBI lineage: Eukaryota > Metazoa > Chordata > Aves > Psittaciformes > Psittacidae > Coracopsis > Coracopsis vasa. The sequence goes on from JANHGB010359748.1 coordinate 27,757, forward strand.
AATAAGACAGCACCTACTTCTAAAGCAGGCTGCATGGCCAGCAGCAATTAAGGCATGAGCTAGATTGTTCTCCTTGTGCAGAACATCCACCTCTAACTTCATTTCAGAGCCATAGTGTTTAAAATGAAATACCAGACCAGGATTACTAAGAAGCTCCTGAAACAGAAGTTTAGCTTCATCACTCCAGTATTCCCCCTTGGCAGGAACTATATCATGTAAAGAGCAAGAGTGTGCCAAGTGTGGTAAATAAGACAGACTTCTTGTTATGACTTTAAGTTTATGGATATCAGAGTAAGGGATGCTCTTCAGAAAGCCATAATCAATAAATCTAAGAACAACAGACTGACTTGTTACTTCACTAATTTCTGCCCTGCTCCACTGTGCTTCCAATCCAAACTTGATCAAGCAGCTAGCACCAGGAGCTACAAGTTCTTGTGGCAAAGCTGGCAAGTTGTCAGGAAGGTCAGAGAGCAGCAAAGACAAATTTTGCATGCAACCAAATAAGTTTTCAAACTGGACGCAGAAGTTTGAAGGATCAGTAACTGCAGTTACAAACCCAGGATACCTTCTGCCACTCCGCAGCAACCATGTGATTGAATTTTTTTTGAATGATGTATCACACTCCTTATAATCTGTATTACTGGATTTTTCTGGTCCAACAATAGTCTGACAATGACTTAATAGTGTGTCCAAATACTCCTGAAGCAGAATTTCCCCTATTAAAATATCTACTTCCCAGATATGAGAGCATTCTGAGTATCTCAAAAACAAGATCCTAACTCCATGATCCAGGAGTGCATTTACCACATGGACAAATTGATTTTTCTTTATTTTCTTAAACCAAACCCATTTACAAAACACAGCTTGTCTAGGAATACTTCTAATCTCATCAGTGAGCATCTTTGCATTATTTAAAGACACCATCTCATACTTTCCATAATCCATGAAAAAAACTAGCATTAACTTCTCTTGGACAAATTTCTTTATCACTCTTGATCGATACCACTCCAAGTTAATTTCAGATTTTGTCATGCATTCCAATCCTTCTTCAATGTCATCCACTCTAAGCAAATCACTTCTCTGTGCTTCTTTGACAAGCACTACATTTAACTCATGCAATACTTCCACATTTCTAAGTAATTGTACATGAAATTCTCCACTCTCCAAAATATTAACTACTTCTGCTCCTTCTACCTGTCCAGAATTTAGATATTGAGGAAGGACATTTAAGGATGTTTTGAAAGTGCTTTTCATCCTAACAGCCTTAGTTTTGCTTTGATCAACTAAACCATTCCTAGATCTCCTATCTTGAGGATCACCACTTGTAAACAGAATCTGGTTTGGCCTATTTTCCTGATTATGTATTGGTGGGTTTTGCCACCTTGTCCTGCCTTTTTTCTGCAGAAGGTCATTAGACACAGATTTTCCATCACAAATTACATCTATTTCCCATTGCTCTCCATGTTGCTGTAAGAACTTGCAAGTAACTGGCTTGTTATTTGTTTTGCTTACTAAACAGGAAGTACTTTTATTAGTCCAGCTTTCACTAGGAACACTTTTTACTCTGCTAAGGAAACAATGAACACTGAGCCTTGGCAAAGTTAAGAACTTTCTCTGAATCCTGCAGATTTTTGAAGGACTTACAATTGCTGCATTACCATAGTCAATGAACTCTATCTCAACAGAGTTTCTCCATTTCAGAGCTTTAATAACTGCTCTATAGTAAAAACAACCAGTGTCACACTCTGCAACAATGTCCCCTACCATGTGCTCATCTAAGCCATTTTCATGACCTATGTTCTCCATAGTTTCATTTAACTCTTTTGCTAGTTGCATTATTAAGTTTTCATCCTCTGCAAACTGAACATAGAAACTTGATGGACTATTCACATGAGAAATATAACCCGCTACTTCAGAATTTACCTGAATATCACGTTGAGGAAGACTGATTAATTTAGGTACATTTTCATTACTCCTTTCCTGCTGACCTGTATAATTTGGTCTTTCATTATGAGATTCAGAGACAGCATTTACAGTTGCTTCCTTTGAATTTAAAGCAGGCTCTCCAACCAGAGGTTCCTCTCTATGCTCTGGAACAGCAGTGACAGTATTTCTATAAAGTGGTTCTTCCCTGTCCCGTGAAGTTGGAGGTTTTGAGGACCCAATACCCAAATTTTGTGTGACACATGCAGCGTTCTCTTCATCTCCAAAATTCTGTCCAGTATCTGTCTGAGAGTACTCACTAGGTCTGTGGCATTTCACTCCAGTTTTCAATGTAACTCTTTTAGGATTTTTAGCAGTTACTTTATTACTTTCTTTGTCATCTTCCATGTGACATACCATTCCTCTGTTACGTCCAGTAAATTGTTGTGTATAATTTTTCAGTGCCAACTCTTCCAATACTTTTTCTTTAATTCTCTGACTTACTTTGAGCTGTCCATCATACAACTCCACAAGAATCTGTCCATCTGATTCTCTGGATACAATTACAGCCTTCAGCAGTTTATCAAGAAATGTTTCCTCAAACCATCTAGTAACTCTTGCCGGAATTTTTGTCTCCCTGAGATCTGACAGACAACATTTAATAGCTTGCATGGGTGTGAATATTAGGTCAGTGGCAAAGTCTGGAATAGGCATCAACTGGTCTCTCTCTACCATACTCTGATTTCCAAAATCCACAAAGTCAGCACATAAGTAGGATGTTGATTCCACGGGAAAAGCCAAAGCTCTATAAAAGAGACCATCTTCAAAATATCTGGCTATACATAATTGCGTGCTGCAGGTATCATATTTTGCATTATTTGGCATTTTACTTATGGCACCCACCTTCTTCATCAATGTCTCTAGAGTTTCAGTGTTTCTATTAAGCTGGCAATAGAATTTTGTGGGACTATGTATGTGAGTTATATAAACTTCCTCCTCATCTCCAACTTTTAAATTAAAAGATGAATAGCAAAAACTGTACAGCGAACCCAAAGATGCAAGGTTTCTCAGACCAGTATATTCAGACTGATTGAGTCCACCAACCAGTTCTCTGAAGAATTCCTCTGCACTAATAAATGGAGTCTCTAAGTCAACTATATTGCATAAACAGTTGGGGTTTACAAGAGCAAGAGCATAAATTATACAAGTCAGCGGTCCTCTAGAAGCAGAAATGAAGTCTTCAAAACGTCTACACATTTCTTCAGACCAATTAAGTGAGTCAACCTGTAAAAGTACATTTTTAAGTGCACATCGAAACGCTTGACTTTCCAGAGTAAGGAAATCAGGAAGAACAGCCTGAAGATCTTTAAGTAAAACTCTTTCTCGATAACCATAGTCTACAAATATCACATCAACTTCATTTGTGGATACTTGCTGCACAACAGTTGCTCTGTACCACTTCCCATCTTTGGGACATTTAACAATACAGGCAAGCTGTCCAGTTTTGTAAGGACTGGTATGCTCTTCATAGTAAGTCTGAATTTGTTCCATTAAGTTATTTAGCTCTGGCAGTTTGCTCTGCAACTGGCATGAAAAATCTACTGGAGAAACAATGCAAGAACACACCACTTCAAACACAGCTCCTGGTTTAAACACAAACTCTTTATAAAATAATTTCTCCTCATGTACCAATTTACATCTTTCAGCAACAGCATCTTTTCCAAAACAGGACAGCACAACAGATTCTCTTGGCGCTGAAGGCACACTTAATGATTTTTCTTTATGCAATATCTCTCCATTTCCAGATACCTTATTTTTACGAATATTACATGTACTCTGCGCATTTACTTTTTGTTTCTTAATTTTGTAAGGATTCAGTGCTTGACTTTTTTTTGCCGAATTTCGAGCAGGATCTGGTGCCCTTTCCCAGTATTCAGCATATCCAGCTTGAACCATACATGTGGCAACATTTTCTTGCTCCAAACCATTCCTATAATGCACATTAACAATATACTTGTTGTTTTGCTTTCCAACTACATGAAGTTGCAGTGGTGTACTAAACACAGTATCTTTGAAGAAATCAATTTCCTTTTTAACCCATACATCATCCACAGGAAATGTGCAAGCAAGCGCACAACACATAGCTAAAGCTGGTAAATTGGAAAACTCGGGAAGCAATGTTTTCACATCATAACAGGGTACTGTATCTGTATTTCCAAAATCCAAAAAATAAACAGTAATGTTTACATTAAGCACTTCAGTGACAACACCCCGATAATAATGCATGTCTTTGCTATACCGGGCACAGCACAGCACTCCAGGCTCTGGGTTTTTAAGGACCATTTCATCAGCTCCACATTGGTTATATGTGGCTGCAATATTTTTCATCAAGGTTTGAAATTCATACTGATATTCACATGTTTGAATCCAAAAGTTAGATGGATTTATGACGTATACCACAAAAGCAGTGTGGAAGGAATTCATTTTCATTTCTACCCTTTTGCAGTGGCTTGACAAAGAAATATCCCTTTCAGGTAAGCAGTTTTTTGTACATTTATTTTCAGTACAATTCTTTAATGAATTGTATGTCTCACAACATGGTTTGTAGTTTACAGCAATACTTGTGATTTTTGTTTCTGGAAGCGAGACACATGAAGCAACTGCCTCATTCAGGTTTTCTGACTGCTTAGCATGAATTCCAAGGGTTTGCTTTTGCAGCGTAATATAATACAAGCATTTAATGTCATTGAATAAATCAACACGAACACACACAGAAGTTTGTCCTATCAAGGCCTGTGTAAGTTCTTTCAGCTGGGTTTTTATTACTGTTTCATCCTGACTATCAAAACAAGACAGCGCACATGGAAATGAGATCATTGGTAATGCCATGAACTCTACTTTAAGTTTCTGAACGCAACTAGATGGCACAGCTTCAATATTGCCAAAATCCATAAACCAGACTTCCACATGGTCAGAGAGAAACCGTTTTATCACTCCTCTATGCCATTTCCCATTTTGCCTTTTGGCAGCACAGAGTAGCCCTAAACTATCAAAAGATTTCATATTTTCTGTACTGATAGCTTCATAGTACAAACGCATAGCTCTTGTCAAATCTTCCAGCTCTTTCTGCCATTTCTGTATCTGACAGTAAAATTTACTTGGGCTAATTGCAACGGTTATTCTTACATTTTCTTGACTGCCAACAGGTAGACGTGGAAACAGATCACCTGGAACTGGCCAAAAATCTGTCGGTTTCTCAGAATTACTGAAAGTAAGCAAATCCTTGACTGCAAGCTTCTGTTTTAACAACTGTGGCACTCTATTACAAAGCATTTCTTGGGGAAATGCTCTTAACATTTCTACAATAAGACAAAATGAATCCCCATCTATAAATTTTCCTAACTGCAGTTCAAGAACATCACTAATGATCTTTGGCACTTCTAGAATAAACAGCTGGTATGGCATAACAGCTTTCACATGACCTGTAATCTGTAATCCCACCAGAGATGAAAAATAGTTAATGGCTTTTGGACCCCATTTTTCTCCAAGAGGTAGTATGCTTGCAAAAACACCCAAAACTACCTTTGGAGGCAGTTTAAACAATTCATCACAACCAGAAGCAAGATGTGTTTCCTTGACCACTAGAACTTGCCCAGTGTCTATAAGAAAAACTTTAGAGGTATTCTCTTTCTTTTCCAGAACTCTTCCCCTATGCCATTTTCCTTCTGTGTCTTCCACCAAACAAGATCCACCAACGCTGATCTTATCTTTTACTTTGAATACACGCTGAATTTCGTTTTGTAGTATGTAATAGTCAAGTTCACATCCTGCCTTGTATTGGCCTTGGAACACTATAACCAAGCATTCAGGATGGCATTCTATGCAAGTTATCTTCAGATTCATATCTACTGTGTTTGGTGAGGGAGTCAGAGATTCCATCCTGTCTGCAAAGAAAAGGAGCAAGATCAGCCTGATAATTTCCTAATTTTTTCTTTGTCAGCTAATTCCTTACATGAAATTTGTTTTCAAAATGCCTTAATAGCATATTATTACACTTCCTGTTAACCTGTATACTAAGCCTTTAACAATGTCATGTTTTATGCAACTGGGATACACTTGACAATTTTCTTCGTAAACACATGTTCAGGTAACATCCGAAAAGAAGTACCTCTGGACTTGCTCTTGTGGCTACAGACCAATTTTATCACTTGAGAATAAATCATAATCAAAAACCTGCTCCCAGAATAACACAGAGAACTAAGGATTATATTAGAAAACAGGGGAAGTCAGACAGTCACAGACAGGGGCAATGGACATGCAGGGATGCAGAACAGGTCAAGACAGATGACTAGGAAGATAACTGTATTTCTTCTCCAATAAAAGTATTTTTGCTTGAAGAAACAAAAGAGTGGAGAGCAATTAATGTCATTTATGCAATCGCTACTCATCTCACAAATGTTATCTACATCCAGTAAACTTAACTGCACATCTCTCCAAAGAAGATCTAATTCAGTATTTCGCTGCACTGGACTTGTTACAAAGAGTTTTGCAGGAGCCTACCTGCAAAAGTACTTCCAGTATGCTTTACTCTCTCTTTATAAAATGTGAATGACCAACCCCTATTTACACTGCATTTTCTGTGTAAATCACCTCTTCAAATTAATAACATCTTCTAGCTCTGTGCTTTACTATTTACATAATCTGGCTGCCTATACATTATCAGTTATAGCTGCAGCACATTTTAAGCTTTTGTAATTGCAAGGACATACATTATTTACGTCCAACATTTCTGCACTGCGCATCAAGTAACTATTGTGCCAGGTGTGTTTTGTACCATCTCAACATTCAGGTTGAGATGTTTATGTATCTTTAAACCCTTCAGTTACTTTTCTGAACTATATCTATAATCTATCTATAATCTGCTCTTGAAGATCAGCTTTCAGTTCCATTCAAATTTGTCAGGGGATCTGTGATTTCACACTGTTAAGGCATGCACAGCCTTTCTACAACTTAACCAAGCAATTCCACTAAATAAACCACTGTTCTAACAAAGTAATTACAGTTAGACACCTGTCAAACGCCAAGACAGTGAATAAACACATAAGGATAGGCTGGACAAAGCATATGCTTGATACATGAATTTGTACGTAAAGCTGAAAGTCAGCTTCAACTACAAGTTCTTATGACAAGATCTCTCTCAGTCTGCAAAAAAAATCTTCAACAGAAATGCCAAGATAATTTTTATTGCAAGTATATGTGAAGTATGCTGGTGATTATATAATCTGTTTTCAGAATATTGATCCTTATCATTCTATTTCCACACACACATAAAACCCCCAACAAAACTAAACAAACAAAAAGCAAATCCAAACCATTCCTACTGTAAAGCTTACCAGAATAGAACATCTCAGACAGGAGAAAGACAGACACGTCTTCTCAAAGAAAACTCCAAACCACCTGCCACCCCAAACCACCTCCCAGTAAAAGCAGTACAAAAAAGCAGTTCCTCGAAACAAAGCCCTGGTTGCAGAAACATGTAACAAAGAAAAAGAATGTGTGTATCAACATTTGCTTGCTCCTGGTCACAGGCCAAACAGCAGCACTGCATCCTGGTTTCAGCTGGGATAGTTTATTTTCTTCCTCTTTTAAACCTTAACATACAGTCACATTTCTACAATTCACAAAATCATCTTTTGCTTTTTACTCACCTATATACCAGTTCAGCCTTAATTCATTCAGAACACACCTCCAGAAGACTCAGCCCTCCTATTAACAACTCTGCACCTCTCTACAAAGAAAGATGATAGAAAGAAATTAAAGGGGAAAAAAAAAACAACCCACAACAAAACCCAAACCATTAAACATTGCTGAACTACTTCTCTAAATCCTCCTTCTGCCCAGCAAATACAACCTAGAAGAGTTCCTCACACCCAATATGACTAGAATGCTACGATTTTAAAAAAAGCATAATCACGAAACTGAATGCACCTTCTTAAAACCATGGTAAGACCATTCTTTCTTCATGGCAGCTCAAAACCCACGCCAATCAGAAGCACACTACCCAAGCAATCTACCAAATACCTGCTAAGCAATAGCAGTCACATACTTTTTTTTGTTTGCAATACCTCGGACACGCAAATCTGTACTCGGTCATGTATTCTAGATACAAACAAACTTACTGCATAATCAAAGGGCTTTGAAATACAAATAAATACAAGACGCAAGTGACAGTTTAAAGTATGTGCGCTACTCCACAAAACGGCTGCTCAGATGGAGATGTTTGACGCCCAAGGCACCCCTCCCCTGAGAGGAGCCAGGCGCGGAGCTGTGCTCATCTCCACAGCGCGCGGACGAGCGGGAGAGAGGCGCCGCCGCCAGGGGAGACCTGAAAGCGAAGACAGCCACCCTTCAGCAGCAGCTTCCTTACCACCCGGAAGCGCGAAAGCGACGGATGACAGCCACAGCCGGCAGAGCACGACCATTCTACACCACCCCGAAGCCGAGTCAAACGGGACCCAGCCACCCGCGGTACCACCGCTCCCCCCGACCTGGCAAGATGGCGGCGCGAGAACCCGCTCCCACACGCTGGTCGGCAAAGCGCACGCGCCGCAGAGGAGCCGGAGGCTTGTGTGGAAGACCCCGCTCAAGGTTGATTGGTGGGAACGCGACAGCTGCGCCCGGCCAATCAGCACGGCCCAAAGGCAGAGGTGTTAGATGATCGGACTTCACGTGGAAGTTGAAAGTCTGATTAGGCAGAGTTCCTTAATAATGGACTTAAATAGTACCATATTTATAGAGGGGAAAGATAAGACCAAATCTTCTATGTTCTTGCACGATTAAAACCTCAGACTGAAATCTAGAACCCAAGGTAGGTGTCTTGGCATCCCTTGCAATGTAAAGGAGCAGTGCTGCCCCGGAATGGCAGCTCAGAAGACTAAGGCCTAAGGCTAACATAAGAAGCAGTCTTGAGCTTATGAGTACTAAACGTTACAAAGCGGTGTGAGGTATGGCTGTGTTTTCCCTGTTACGTAGGCTTCACTCCTGAAGGCAGAGTGCTACCACTGGCTTTCTTTAAAGGCAGCAAGACCTATGTTTTGTCCTACTTAAATTACAGTGGTGATGGCGGCTGTAATATAATGATCTTATGGTTAAAGAAGTCAGATTCTTGCAGCATGAGTGAATTTAAAAAAAATGTGTACTACTTCCCTGCAGCGTCCCTTTAACCATGGGTGGTTATGCATGGTGGAATGCAGTGTATTCCTCTTGTTTCAAGTTGTGCTGCTATGGGATGGATGCGGGGGTGGGCGGTGGTGGAAGCCAGGAGGGAAGAGAAAACAGAAGGCATAACCAAGCAACCTGTCAGGGCTGACTGGATGCTGGAGCTTTCTCGCCCTTTTTTTGGAAGGAAAGAAGAGCTTTTTTGCTGTTACGACTTTGCTGCAGAATTTCTTTGCAGTTTATATCATTTCAGCCAGTACAGGAATATGCCTCTTCTGACACAGTGGGGGGGGTTTGGTACGTCTTTTGTTTACTCAAGAGTAGTACAATTTTTAATTATCCCCTGCCCTGATTTCGTATCTACACTGGAAAGTGTTAAGTATACATAAAGTACTGCCAGATCTCAGAAGTAAGCTCCTTCAATAACATTTGAGACATGAAGAGTCACTATAGGCCATTGTAAGTGTACATAGCAGACAAAAGCAGAAATAGCAGTGTTGCAAGATCCCACAACATCTCTATAGGGTACTTCAGAAGGCTTGCAAAACTTATTCAGTGTTTACATTTGAATTGTGAATGTTTTAAAATATTGGTGAAGCTGCACATTCCACATTGATTAGTACTAAATCTCAAGTGTTTTTCCCAGCTTTGTTTACTGTGTAAGTAGTACAACCAAATCTGAGTTTTCATCTTTTCCACTTTATTGTCTTTACAAATTTTGTGTTGCTGTTACTCCCACAAAAGGCTATGTGTTCCTTCCTTGGCGTTATTGTGAGGAAGACGTTAAATATTTTTTGCTGTTTCATCCAATGTGGAAGGTCAGCAAACTCCAGTTTATACTCCGTTTAAATAAAATACAATTGAAAAAGAATTTTGATGTGTAAGGCTTTACTCTCTTAATGAATCTTGACTAAGACAAAACTTCTAAAGTGAGCCTTGAGTTGTTCTTTGTCTATAACAGACTACTGAGGAAGGTGGTACTTCTTCATGTTTTCCAAAATAGGACTCTATCTGAGGAATCATTTCTCATCACTGAGGAATGATTTCTCATCAGGAAAATTTTGCTATGACTCCAGTATATTCCTTAAAAACAGTTAATAAAAACCTGAACATTTCACCAAAAAACTCTTCTGTGTTCATGGGGTGAAGTGTCTGTTCATAACAATTTTTATTCTATAAGAGATTATGGTCTGTTTCTGAGTTTGACTACTTTCAGTACACTTCCACATGAAATATTTTGTGGGGGAATGGATACTAGTTTTCCTTACAGACTCAAGAGTAGCAAGTATAAAGAGAGTAAAAGTATTACACCACCACTTAAGGGAGTATCATAAATGAAGCTCTACTGCCAGCTGTCTGCCAGGAAGTGGAATTTAGCGCTGTGTAAGTGAGCTCCAGTGCTGAAATCGGATAACAAACAACTTATCCCACAGTTCTAGCTAGCTATCAACACTTATGAAAATTGATTTTGAGGGGAGGGAACATAAGACAAAGCTATCACTTATAAAAACTGAAGGGGATACTGAATGGATGGCTTTTAATAGCATTGACATTCATCTCCCGGTCTAAAAGGCAACAGTAGTCTGCAGCCTCCTTAAAGTATTATTGGCAGGTGATAAATATGTATTTGTTTTGATGAATTGTTTTGAAAAAAGGAGAAACATGTGACCCGTAGGATACCATGTAAAGAGAGGAGAGGAATTATCAGCATCTTCTCTTCTGTTTGAGTTATAAAAGAGAAGTGAGTCTCACTGAATTCCTTGGGGAGAGTGAGAGGAGGATTAGGTAACCACCTCCCTCCAAGGCAGGCAAGAAATACAGATTACAAGAGGATGGGATTCTCTCCCCATTGGAGGGTTTAAGGCTTAATCTTCTTCTTAGTGTTTCTTTCTTGGGTGGCTAAATATCTGAATGCTCATGATGCTAGTTCTATGCAGTGTATGCTTACTGGAATGAATCCCATTCTGAAGCACCTGACTTTGATGAGGAATGATGTAGAAATCATAACTGCTTTGATTTCATGGGGAGAGAAGGAGAATTAAACAAAGCATCTCCAACCTTCAATCTCCACGACTGTTCTAGGATCCGTCCTTTGTGTTGTTGAGATTGTTTCTGAATATTAATATCATAAAAATGTTACTTAAATAAATAACCATTGCACTTTTTACTTTTTAGGTAAAGTAAGGAGGACAATCCTTAAAAGTAAGGAGGACAAAGTTAGGAGGACAATCTGTCATACCAAAGTACTTCGAAATTGTCTCCTATGGGGTTTGATTAGGTCATGATATGCTAAACTGTATGGACAGATGAACTTAGACTCCCGGGATTAGTTCCATCCCTCTCCAGTTTGAGTCTTGTGCAAACCTGAAAATACGTAAGTGGTTTTTGGTTGCCAGAGACATTTTTTTATTGCATGTAATCAAATTGCTTTTCTGAAAGAGACTGCAACATTTGCTTGTAATATCATTTGTGTTTGTCTGTTAAATAAAAAGCTTTGAAAGAGAAAATGTGTGTAACACAGAGGTAGAAGTGAGTGACAACAGCAGAAATACAGGACATTTCAAAGATCTAAAAATGAGCAGTGAAAGCACCTCCACCTAAGATAGATCTCACAGTAAAAGAGATTTTTTCCCGGCTTAGTTAAGCCCATTTTATTGTTTAAACAATGATGTTTACATTTTAAATACCGGCTATAAAAATAATCACATTGTTCTGTTAGCTGTCCTAAAAAAAAACCCAGTAAAATTGGTGTCTCTTCAGAACTTTTCACGCTACAAGATCTCTATAACTCTTTTTTTTTTTTTTTAATCTGAATTCAGTCCAGAAGGTTTGCTGGTTTTTGAGGTAGTCAAACACTTTAAAAACAACAGGACTCAAAATAGTTATCTCAAAACTTTTTCTTATTTTGCACTTTTTCCTATTTTGTCTTTCAAAGTCTCTTCTTAATGTGTCCTTAGTTTGTGTTTCTGTTAACTTGAAAGATAGCCACTAGGTGTCAGGAGCAGCCACAAGATTAGCTGGATGCTTGGAAAATACGCTTGTGTTACTTTAGTAGAAGGAAGAAGCGCTGAAGCAATTCATTCAGTCTGACCTTCAGTGAAATATGGGGTGGTATGTGCTGTAGAGTTTCGCTAGTGGATCATCACATTTATCACACAATCTGAAAGCACTTTAAGTATTTTCAGGTAACCTGAACTAACTCTTGAAATATTTTCAATTTTCTGTGTCTACTTACTCAATATGCAGACAAAATTCCATTTCAAATGTTTTGCTAGATCACAGGACTATCTTACCCCCACTGGCATTTTTAAATTGTGTTAATACCATCACTTATATGAAATTAGTCACTAAATCAACAATTCACATATACAAAAGCAGAGGGTTGAAACAGCTTT